>SMLS01066045.1:0-40328 GCA_004785975.1 Popillia japonica | reverse complement strand
TTAGAAATTTGAAACTTGACTTCGTTGATAGCTACTGAAAACCGACAGATGAGCTAAAAGTCTAATTGTGATGTAGTCTTCTCATTCGATGTAGCCTATGCGCCACAATTTTGTTGCAAGATAGTGGCTTACTCGGAATTCCAAACTCTGTCTGAATGGTTTGAATCGTTTTTTATGTTGTTTTCCAGTAGGAACTCTCGGTACCTATACATATTTAGCTATTACACTCTGAGCCAAAGAATAAGGTTAGAGCCCTGTTGTCTCGAACCTAAACTTTTCCTAGGACGGTGTAAGAAGCCCAGAAAATCTGCATTCCTCAGTTTTGTATCAGAATATGTGGTCCAGTAATGTCATAACTGGTTACTATAAAAATGCTCAAAGCAGCAAAATACGCTTAAGTATGTTGCAGTTCAAGTATTATATTATGTTATGTATAATGTGATATCGTCCAATCAATAATAACCTTAACAGCACTGGTGGTCCTGCCTTTTAGAGACACGGCAACTTTAAATCCTGGTGAATATCTAACAATGTTGATTTTAGTCGCTGTACTTTAAACAACATGATTGGCGAAACACTCTTTCTTATCGTATTGCCGCAAGCAGCAATTGTTCAACTCTCTGAATATTCAACTGCAACAAAGTGAACTGTCTTATTGCCGTCTTAAGCAATTATTACCAGTAGCACTGCTTTTTATCCATATTATAAAATTTAGATAATCTTTTAAGATCATATTTTTCTCTAATTTGAATCAGTTTTTGGAAATAATAATCTAATTATTGAGTTTAACTGCTTTTCAGGCTGTATAGGATTTAGTGTTTTTCTTTGGCGTAAGTTGGGGTGCCCTCTTATAAAGACTTTGTGTATCAATCATGGCTGATAATTTCTGAAGTATGTTTTGATATTGTCATTTTCAACATATTTGTAGATAGTGCTTCGAAGTGCCAAAGGAAGGCCTAATTCAGAAAATCTAATAATTTTCTTGACTAATTTGTGGTCCGTTGTTTTTTAGAGTTAGACTTTGCTGCCTTGCTGAACTTGCTTCGTCTTATGCAAAAATTGTGGCCATGGTCCTCAAATCGCGGCAATTTCTATTTTAGAAAAGTACAAACATGAGTTATAGTTATTAAAGGCTAGTCATTATACTTGAACTTTATTGCCCTCCGGTTAAGTTTGTTCTCTTTTACAAAATTATGTCGTAGCATGCGAGCCAAAAAATTACATTACCAATTCCGCTATTCATTTTAAAACACCTTCACAATCTACGATCACTTTGCCAAACAGCATAGATAACACGTGTATAAATGCAACTTCTAGTGTGTTATCAAGTGCTTCTAAGTTTTCGAAAGGAGCTTGTCAAATAACTAGAGCTAAAGTAAGTATTACAGATAGGTAGAAGCACCAGCATAATCTCTCAACATCCACAAAGAATACTAAAGATGGTAGAAGTGTGGTGCAAGAAGGAGAACCTTGGACTAAACCCTGCAAAAACTACAATTGTGCCCTTCACCAAGAGAACGAGACTGGATAGCCTGAGAGCACCATCTCTATATAATGGAATTATACGTACTACTCAGGAGGAAGTTCTTGAAACTTTGGACTCTAAACTGAATTGGAACTCATATTTGACGAAAATGTCAGACAAATGTAAGGGGGTGTTACTAACAACCGCTAGAACAGTTGGAAAGACATGGAGACTCATATGACATACTGGTCGTACATTACGGTAGTAAGACCCATGATAACTTACGGCTGCCTGGTTTGGTGGCCAAAGGTTACACGGGGCGTGCGAAAGCTGATCTGTCAAGAATTCAGGGTCTGGCATGCCTTTGTGTAATTGGAGTTATTAAGAGCATGCCAACAGCTATTATGGAGCCCATGCTAAATATACCTCTCCTTGATATTTTTATCATGGGGGAGGTAATAATTGGAGCGTACAGACTGAAAAATACTACTATGTGTGGGGACACACCAGCATAGAACCAGTAGTCAGCAACCCAATCTTTGATATAGGCAGCGACATAGCAATCACCAGAATCTCCTATGACCAACCCTACAAAGTCTTTTAGAATTGGAACGAGTGGAGAAATGGTGAAGGGAGAAAACTGAGAACCCAAAACCGGTATACAGATGGGTCAAAAGCAGGGACTAACTCTGGCGTTGGTGCCTACGAGGAAAATGAGGATTACATAGTATTTGAAGAAGTATCTGGACAAAGATATAGATAGCAGGCGGATGATGGATCGACCGTCAAAAGGATTAACTGCTGACTCACTTGCACTAAACAGGATTCAGCTGAAAGCAGTAACGGCTGTCTAAGAGGTCACCTGCATAAGATGAGGATCTACAGACCCTTATGAAGACCCTTAGGTGGCCTCTGGAATGAGGAGGAAGAAATGGCGTCCCACATGCCCTTCGATGCGCAGCACTAAACCAACGAAGGCTTGCTATGGAAAGCGCATTGGAATCACCGTTGGAGAAATATTTACCAAGTAGGCTCCTAAACCTGATTTGAGTAAAGCAAAATCAAGGTAGGAATCAATAGGCTTTGCAGGCCGCAGTGTTAGGGATGTTAAACGACCGTCCTACGTTGATCAATATCAATCAGTCAAGCATTACAGATACCTGCATGTATTCTTGGAGCTTAGCAAGAGCATATGTCTCAGAGAACGTCACCAAAACTAATAAAGCATCGTAGGTGAACAAAGGCGATATTATGGTTTCTTAAATCAAATTGAAACGTTCAAAACCCAATAACAACGCAATAATGATGACATGTTCAAGAAAATTTCAACAGGTTACAAAAAACTTAGACATCTTTCTCTGCTGTTTTGGTTTTGCTCATGTGAAAGTTTTAAAACTATTTCGCGTACCATTTTTATTTATTATTAATGCATGATCAAAAGTGTTTGTCCAAAGCAAATTAAAGTCTTCTCTAATCAATCAGTTTAAGCTACTGTTGCCTTTCTGAAAATGCTTGAAACCACCTGATAATCTGGGCCCTTCACTTATTTTCAGAAAGCAATAGAAAAATTTGCCTGTTTTTGAGATGAAGAGCATAATTCCTGTCCAACTATTTATTGCGGAAAATCTTCCACACAAATTGATGGAAATTTAACCAATGATAGAACAGCAAAAAAGAAATATGTAATATTTTGTACAGAAAGCACCTCTACTGCTTTCTATTATTACAACAGAATTTCTTCGAGAAACTCGATTGAGATTAAAACAAAATATACCTACCACAATATCTCAAAACATTAAGAAAGATTGCGATATTTACATGTCCGCATTCAACGTCAGATATCTAAATTTCCGCGCTTTAGATTAGAGAATTGCATTCAAATTTTAGTATAAACAACATCTCCACGAGACGCGTCTACGCTCATTTATTTCATCCGCCAGGTTGAAGAACGTCTTGTTTGAAAAGATATCCGCACGTTATTTGATCAATGAAATCCGTGCTTTGCACGTTGCTACCACAGTGACTGACAGTTTAACGCAACAAGAATTCGAGTCCACGTACGCCATACAAGTCAGCCGATCCTTTTAACTTCATTGAGAACTCAAAGCTGAAATGAATAGCGTGTATATACCGCAGATTGTATTCGCCTACGAGAATCGAAGTGACAAATGATAGACGCAAAAAGATAAATAGTTCATCTATAACATAGAGGTATAATAGTGATATATACGATTTACATCGTTTTAGTTGATTTAAAGGAAATCTCATTCATTTAATAAAATTATGTAGGTAACGAAATGTTTGACGTGTGTAGCAAATAAATCATTCGCTGAAATAGTAGCCATTCTCAACCTATTATACGCCATCATATTAAATTGATAGAACATTATTCAATTTTACGGATAAATAGAAAGCATCATTAAAATACCACTGACTTGAATATTTTACAACAGTTTCGATCGAATAACACAAAGAAATATTAAGTGTTTATAAACTCAACGAAATGGATGCCATCCAATGAGAATATTTTTAACACGAATGCCCAATTCATTATACAATTTCAAACCTATCATGTAAATATTTTGCCTCGTTTGATTACCATAATGACACATTTATGTGTGGATTGCTGGAATTCCGAGGAGCATTTCATTAAATAAAATGGGCGTAACAATTTTAATGCAGTGCGAGAACAATAAACCGTCCAGTATGTTGTGTACAACATACATATTGTCGTATTTATTTACTTAGAAATGATTTTCTGGAAAATACATAGGTTTAACAAACTGGTCACGATTTTTATAATTAATTAAATCAATATTTCGTTGTTGATGTTCGGGCAAAATGTTTAGATACCTATGTAAATTATTATTTTATTTTCCGGTATAATTTATTTTACTCTTTAAATAGAGTAAGCACCATAGTATTTTAGTTTATAGAACATTTTAGAATTGATTGAAATTAATTAGTTGGCGTCATTAAGAATTCGTTTACAGCTTGAGGTGATTTTATTTTGGCATTTACAATAAATGCTTGTTTAACTAAATTTCTGGTAAGTACCTGGAGCATTTATATTTCGTACAACTGCAATTATTCATCACCTCCTTCATGACTTGAACCAATTTTAGAACTTCATATGTATGTAGAAATGATATGATCTTGTCGAGATAATTGTTGCCAACCAGCACTGGTACCACATACTCTTCGTTGAATCGCATGTTTTGATTAAATAAATATTAATTGAATATGTGGCAACACTGCGGGTTGACAAAAATTATCTTAAATTTATCTATAATTTATTATTCAGTCCAACTTACAAACTAATTTGATTTTTGTGTTCATCATTGCAAATATGAAGCTATTTACTAGAAAACTTTGAATTCCATCTAAAATTTCTATCAGATTAAATCCAACCACCTGAAATATTTACTCCAAATATTGCGACAACTGCTTATTGTGATTTTTACCTGTTCTTACAGAAATAGTCCAATATTGTATATGCAAACCATCGCCACACTTATACAGTGAGATAAATGTTGCCAGAAATGGTAAGTTAGGTAACAGTTGTACCTACATATAGGGCTACCAAGATTTAAAACTTTAAAAAATAATTGTTCATATTTATCTCTAAAATGAAGACAGACTTAAGACCAAGTTATTGGAGCAAGTCATTGTTCTTCCTCTCGGTCATAATAAAAAAATGTAGATTGCCGTAAAAATTTAGAAAAATATGAGGCTTAGGTCATTGGAACGAGAGTCTTGTTGGAGAATAGTATAGACACTCCTTTCAAGAATTATCTAACGATTTTAAGCCTTTGAATGATCTCTTAAGTGAAGACTGATAAGATTTTACACTTCCCAGAAAACGGTTACAATCATCCTCTGTAAAGATTGAATCTAGCGCCCGCTAACTAGCACCTATGTAGAAGTATGACCTCAAAAACTGACCTACTATATGGTAAATACCATCAGATATTGGTACCAATTCTCTAGAAAGTTGTGTGTTATATGAGCTGTAGACTTTCGTATGTAAGTATATCCCTTTGTTATCAAAAAGAAATGCTATTGGAGACAGTTATATGATGCTGGTGGATTCGATAGCATTATTTATACTACAACTAAAAACACCTGGATAGAGGCAAAAATATTTGTGAAGTATTACTTACAAAACTTGGACAATTATTTAAATACATAGAAGCCATGCTTCCGATGTTCGTTTACCAATGATTGAAAAGGCAAAATATGCAGGCTCTAAAATATTGAAATTATCACGACTGATAGGTCACATATACCAGTCACTAGACTTGAATGTCATTAGTCTTTTAAAAATAAATTGGGATAACAACTTAGTAAAATGCCAAACAAAACATTATCGTACAATATTGCCAAAATCGGTTGTATCTACAATATTCCAAAATGAAAAATCATTCTAACGTGAAAAAAAGGTTTTTAAAATGGTGGTATTTTTCATTACTTTCATAGGTAATGTAAAAACCAGAGTTATTGCAAAGAAGAGAACCAAAAGTACTGTGCTTAAATCTTTAGCTTCTGATATTTTAGAAGACCAAAAACTGCAGTAACGTATATAACCAAAGAATCGTTGAAAGTATTACTGCTAGAAAAATTAAAGTAGTTTTCTTGTATAGAAACAGAAAGACAACGTATTTGCACAGAAGGACAGAATATTACTTTCTCTGAAGACATGACAAAAATAACAGTAATCAAAGGTGACAATAAAATCCAAACGAAAACAATTTCATACTTGAATGTGACTTATGATGGAGATTTGACTTTGAAGGAGAAATTGAAGTGCTGGCAACATACATATTTGTTTAAATCTAAGTTAAAGCAGATTAATTTATTCAAGTTTTCTACAAGATTTCGTGCGACCTGATTTTTATCAAAGTACTGACGACGAATTCTCCCCAAACCTTAAATTTTCTTGAAAAATTGGTTCGTTTTCGTTTCACTGGCCACATATTGAATAAATGAAAGAAATTTATCAATAAGCAGCAAAACAAAAAATCCTTGTGTGAGCGGACACCCAGAAATCGAGCAGAACGATGCCTCCTGGGGAACTTCTAAATTCTATATGAACTTCTAAGAATAAATAAACTTGATTTGTGTTAGTTTGGAAATGAACACAGCTCTAATAGCTAACTGAAGGTAAGGAAGTTCAGGTAGAAAATTTTGAAAGATAATACCAGATACTTTTCAGTTCAACTACAAACGCTATACGTATTAAATAATTCTATATACCGGTAGCGTAGAGGATATCGTTCTGCAATCTCAGATGATTAATATCCTACTTAGGCGAGCACAATTATTCACATGATTTAGCTTTACAATATCACATTTCGCAAATAATCCGTAAACATTAAATATAATGGTAAATAATCCAATAAGAACGTCATCGTTAAACCATTGCATAAGATCCACAAACAACAACTGTTTGAAGCCGCTTAATAAAGTTTTCTAAGATTATTGCCCGCATATAACTACAACCATCGATACGCCATCCGATCTATTACAGTAAAAAGTAAAAGCCTCAGTAAACAGCTGAATCCATTAAACATGTAGTTACTTAAGATCTCTCTTGGTTGGTGACTACTTGACTTGTGTACATTTTGCACGCCGTATCTGAGAAGGTATTATGCAGATGCGGCTGTCGGGGTCTTACAGTTCACGATGCCACCTGCTGTGTTTGCAATCCCAGCACTAAGTCGCCTTCGTAATTTTGCTACATCGACCAGAATGTAAGTTCTTATTTTATATATCCTACTTGATAAGGAAGATGTATGGATTGTAGTTATGTGATGGAAGACGGATATTACCGTTGTTGTACCTAATATATTTCTAATAACTTAAGTAAGCTTAAGGAACGTAAGTACACGATGCATTTGTGGAGGTATGTATTGTTCTTAATGCCCAGAGAGAATAATATGGTAACTAAAGCATATATATCTATGTTTCGTATCTTTACATGAGATCTTATAAAAGCAAAATTAGGCCACCGGTCCTCCAAAGGAAATTTGAACCTTTATGAATATTTCCAAAATTCTAACAATATTAATTATTTTACCATAATTTACGGCATCTCACACATTGCCGAAAATAACGTCACTTTTTTAATCGCTCAAACCTTGAAAGGGGCTATGGATGGAGATCGAGAAGTTGCGTAAATTTCGAAGGAAGCTGCCGCCTAAAATCGTACAATTTGGCTGTCAAAACAGTTTTAAGATTCTTTTTCCGTTTGTAAGATTTCATAAAAATTCGAACGTGTTCTATGTCGAAGTTCGCTTGTGAGTATATAACATATTATGACATAGTTTTTTTTGAAACATCATCACCAGGATTTGACCAGTGATTTGGCCTCATCAATAATGAGATTTCGAAAATACTATCAAAGCAATTAAGTCTTTAGCACATAGCTTTTTTCACTAAAAAATAAGGGTTTCAGGATATCATCATAAAGACTCTCCATAGAACTTATAAAACTGGTTATAGGTCTGGTGAAACATTCCTGCATCGTACACTGAGATTCTTGGGCTGTTAGTGGATGTTCAGCATCGCTAGTTGTATCTTACTCAAAAGTGCAAGCATATACATAGGATTTGCAGCTAGGAACATTACACTGAAGTAACACTATTCCTTCAGTCTGAAATATTTAATATGTTCGCAAGAGAAATAAATTTTGTATTAAGTAATTTCAATAAAACTTTGTGAGTGTACAGTCCAATTTTGTATTAGGTATGTAGCCATGTCTTTCTAAATTCAACGCTATACTGTGCTATTCTATTGAATATTACATATCCCCATATTTACAGAAAAATAAGAAGGAAGGGGTTGTTTTCCTGAGTGAGTATTTGTTAGAAGGCAAATATTTACCTACAAATTACTAATAGTTATAGTTATTTACTGAAACGGCAAATGATATTGTTGTGTTTAGAGCGCCTGACACCCACTCTCCCCAATCATTTTTTGTGCCTCTAATCGAAAAATTTAAGATATGTATATGCAGAATCAAAAAAATCATCGTGTACCATTAGCGGTGTAGGGATGAAAATGCATTTCAATGGTTTATGAAAGTTTTCCAGTTTTTTTCAATTTGCTGCAAGTTCCTTAGCTTCTCTGTGCCAGGTTTTTCCCAACCACTCAGTTCCATGGCTCTTTGGAGTTTCCTCTCTTCATCCATAATTTGGTCTCCCATATTCTGCTTACTTGCGATTTTCTGTCCAGTCTTTGCAAATGGCCACACCATCCAAATTGTCAGCATGTTCAGTGCTTGCCTAATACAGATACAGATTTTGTCTTTTATGGTCCCACGTTTCACTCTTCTTAACTACTTCATTTCAGTTGCCTGCAATTTAGACTTCTCTTCTTAGAGAGTTAGAGTTAGAAGAAAAACTTAAATTTTTCTCTAGAGAATAATCTGATTGTCTATGTTGAAAAAATTGGTAGAAATTGGTTCCAGCATTACGTTATCCTTTAGCCTTTCTTGTGCTTTGATTGTTAGTTTCCTCTATTTCAAGTTCATTCGCCTTTTGATGTTATATGGATGTTTCTAATTTATTTATTTTTGTATTTAGCGTATTCTACTTTGGCACCAAGAGATCCAGTGAAGATTTGAACTATTAACTCATCATATGTTTGCGATAGATAAAGGTATTGCTGTAATAGAAGATAATCATAGCTGAACTTATTTTCATATAAATTGTCAGATCATCTGCAAATTGTAATTTGGGACAGCCAGTAACGGCGCCTAGATCATACATAATATCTCATCCACAAGGAAAAAAATGAAGAGCTTTTTCCTTAAACACTTAGGCATTGTTAGTTGCAAAACTTAAAATATTGTAGTTCAATTCTGCGGCCGACTATCCGTACATATACAGTACTTATACCACTTGGTTAAGATTGACAAATAGTCGGTTTCAAACTTAAGAAGTGTATTGTATTAGGTGTTGTATCCAACAACAAATAAAATAATGAGCACAATCCTTACATCAACATTTCTTTAATTCGAATTCTCATTCACGAGATGGAACAAACTCTCTCACCCATGCTCCTTGTTGTAATCACAATCACATACACATCTAATCTGAACATAACGAAAGCAGTGTTCAATAACACGTTCGATTCATACATAAACAAGAACTATAAATCAACCTTGACGGACAATTGACATGTTTGATTTAAATTCAGGTAATTTGATCCTGCAATAACAATGATATTTATTTCGTTGAAAGATGGTTGTTGTAAGCTTAGTTGAGATATCAAAACATCAAATAATTACGGCTATACGAGATTATGTATGTAATATCGTTGAAAGTTAATTTGAATACAATAATAGGTAATGGAAAATGATATCTGGATGTATGATTTACGATGAATGTAATGGGTGTAATTATTATGTTTTAATAAATAGTAAATTTAACTTGACACTTTAAAAAAAGTCATGACTTTAAATGAAATATTTAAATTATGTGGGGAATTTATTAATTATTGTTCGAGTTATGATATCGTCGGCGTCGTCTTTTTTCCTAGTAACTACTTGAGGTAAGGTGTATGCGTGTATGCTTCCCATATACAAACATTTGCGTAATCAGTGTTTTATGAGTATTTCACAGAATCTGCCTGCAATGTTTGCTTTCAATGGCGCCATGTAGTTTTAAATTTTTTAGTTGCAATATTTCAAAGAATAGCTTCCTGAAGTTGTAGTTTACTGCTAAAACGTTCTTGTCAAATATAAAAGTAGAATTAAATTGAAACTAACAGTACAACAATCTTGAATCTCGAATATGTAACTGATAAATGCGAAAACATGTTTTGCTTTTTAACCTGTAATGTTGAACATATGACGAACAATACAATTAATAAACTACTACGCTTTAGATTCAATTAATCAACCGTATCAAATACAAAATTATCATTATGAATGTTACTTACAAGCAGATACATGAAAAAGGCGGTTTTGGTATTCCCCATTAATGAAGTATGACATATTTTTGCATAAGAAATTGCGAATTGTTTATTGAGAAATTTAAATATAATATGCACTGCTTACTTGTAAAATAACGTTGTGTTTTTAAAACTCATTCGATGGTAGCTGTGTTGTGCCTGCTCGATGTCATCATTACACCGTGTTGGTTGTCAAAGTCACATTATGGATTGTCTGAAATGCAAAAAAAAGGAATGTTATTTGCATAGATAGTACTTGCATTGTTGTTTGTAGTAGGTTCTTGGTTTTATTTTACGAATAATTTAAAATGAATAAGTTCGAAAAAAAATTATTGTTTTGTTAACACAATAGAATACTCTGCTAAGCAATTGCAAAAATTTTGACCACATATAGCACGGTAGATCTAGATTTCCGCATCTTCCAACATTTCCAACTTCCAACTTCCAACCAAGTCAAAAAGTAAAAAAACAAAAATTGAAATTCTCTAAATACACTGCAATCAAAACTTTGAAAGCAATTTAAGTAAAATCCAAACCAAAAATGTCAAAGTAGATTTTATTTAGATTCTACTGAAGCTGTGTTAAGTGGTGTTTGTAGTTGTTCTGTGTTTGTTCTGCATCATTCTATGGTTTTGCACAATAACATAAAAATGTGCCAAAAAAAAAACAACCGTTTTTGCGGTGAGTTCCTGCTTGTTTGAACGCTTTAGTCTTTGATTATGTGTATTAATTAAGAAAGTTAGAATTTGCTAGTTAACGATTTCTTTTTATAAATTCAAAATTTTGACAATTTTTTCCAGTTTTCTTGAACATTTTCTCAAACTTTTAGTCTTCTGCCATGGAAGTTGTACCAGGTTGTCCACACTTTGTTCTATCTTTCCCAAAAGTTCTAGCGTTATACTTTGAGAACACCGACTTTT
This sequence comes from Popillia japonica, assembly GCA_004785975.1. Taxonomy (NCBI): domain Eukaryota; kingdom Metazoa; phylum Arthropoda; class Insecta; order Coleoptera; family Scarabaeidae; genus Popillia; species Popillia japonica. The sequence goes on along the minus strand of SMLS01066045.1, from coordinate 28,985 downwards.
TGCGTATGTGAAATTCGTTCCCCATTTTCCGAAAATTTTTCAAGTTTTTTTCTGACTTCTTCAGATCATTTCATATTCTTACAAAATTTCTACTTTCTATGATTAATCCTTCCTGAAGTTTTTTCTAAATTCATTTTTTTCCCTGGCTGATTTTCCAGTATGACACGTCGAAAGGCGGGGCTCCTTTGGAACCGTGAGACTAAATGAATCCAGACTACGAAAATTAACTCACCACCACCTCGAGCACGTCTTTCTACTAAGGCAACCGTGTCAAGATGCTCAAAAATGCGTGGGGGCACAATAGGTCTTTTGGCAAAGCGGCCATTTAGGACTCACCCGCCCATTGGGAAAAAATTGTATATTTCATTAATGAATTGAGAAAAAGTTTAAATTTGAGTACCTCTCTTTTTTTTTCATCATTTTCAGAGAGGCGATAGGGTGCCGAATCCAATTCTTTTACCACCACATAATAGTTGACAAATCTTGCTGAATCGGTACATAATTGAAGTTCATAATAAAATCGATCTTATCGACTCTGCTTAGACTAAATTAATGTAATTGCATCATTACAATATATCTGAGTTTACCTGTATACATTGTAAAAAATTCTATGTAGAAAGAATTATTTAGATTGTGAAAATGGGATCAAACTAGAGAAAAAGATATCCCATCCAATTTCAATTTCTGTATCACCAGCTAAATTTCGTTCTTTCCAATTATTTCATAAACTGTACAAGGGCTGGCTAATATTATGCAACAATAAAAAGACTAATCTAACACAACATGAAACAGTTGACAAATGCTCGATTTTAAAAAAAAGAATAGCAATCATCTTAAGAAGTATAAATTATAGAAGGCTGAAACTTGTACACAACAATGTAGGACAAATCTGGAACAACCTTCAAAATGTTGGCTTTCGAAAACTTGAGGCTAACTTCATATAGATTCTTTAGATTCCGATTTCTATTTTTTTTTACACAAAGCCCATACATACTAGAAAGTTGAAACTTTGGAACAATATCGAATTTTTCAGTTACTTTCCAACTATTTTTCAATCATATAAAACTTCGAAAGAAATTTAGAACAATTTAAAGCAATTTAGATCCTGCCAATGCGCACCTCTTATTAATTCTTTTGCAAAACTCTGCAACAACATAGAACATTCTGGAATTAAAATTTTGAATTTAAGTTTATTCTGCCGTGAACAGAGCAAAAATGTTATGAACAATAACACAATTCTTTTCATACAAACGCCATTCGAACGAGAAAGGATAAAGTTCCAACATGGACAGGAAAATTTATATCGAAAATTCATAATTTCGAATGAAGAATTGTGGACAATAATGCTTTAGTTTGTCAACTAATACTTGTCGATATCGAATAGTAGATAAAGGCCTAAGATTGATTGTGCAAGATGTATAGCATCACAGAGCTTCAAATTCCCTAATTTCTTTATCATGCAAGTTAAGCATGATAGCAAAGACTTAAATCTGGTATCACCCATAATACATTTGCATCGACTTTAGAATCAGCCTTTAAAATATACTTCACTTATACTAAAAAAATCAGATCCTTTATCTCTCATCTACATACAGGGCGATTCATAAGCAATGGGCCAAATTGTAAATACACGTTCAGGAGGCAAAAATAATAATATTTTCATTAACAACAATGGGTCTAAGGCTGCTCCTTACTGAGATACAGGGTGTTAAAGCGAAAAAAATAATAATAGATAGATTTTTGTTAATAGATCAGCTACTTTTCTAGATAATGACTTCAAAATTGGGTATGAACTAGTTTTTGTAAGGGCGAACAAGAATATGTGAGAGGATTTAAGTTAACTCGTAGATGTCACCACATGCACCATATGAATTAGATGAAAAATGCTAACAATTATTTTTTTTCGCTCATTATTTCACAACTTACTTATTTAATTTAGAAAGCCTCATCATTTTTGTAGCAAAAACGAATACTTCTTCGATATCCCCAAATATTTTTTTCGAGATTTTCGAGATATTTGGATTTTACGAATTCACCACGTGGCCCCTGTGGTTGTACTTTACACTTACCTAACCGTTATTGATAATTGATAAAAATATTAAAATGAAACTATACAAAAATTACGTAATAAAACAAATTTATTAAATTAAATTTATTATTTATTCTTCTATGTATTTAGGTGTAAAAGGAAGCTCACAATAAAATTTTAGTAGTGGATACATAATATGTACATACTTACATAGCATAAATCTCTTAGGACACAAGCATGCCATGGAATACTGACAGTAAGAACGATTGTAGTAAAGCTTTGACGTTTATTGAAGAGTTTAAAACATTTTATTGTTAGGTAAATTGATTCATTCTTAAGTAAAAATGCCGAGACATAATCACTTTTCAAACCAAGAAATGAGAGACATAATTTGCGTTTACGCACAAGAACCTTTTTCTGGGCAAGCAGCATCCAGAAAATATCGCGAAATGTACCCTAACAGAAGGCAGCCAAACCGTAAGATATTTCAAAATATTTATAATCGATTGGGTGAAACACGCTCATTTCGTACAAAATATCATACAGGGCGTCCCAAAATTATTACCCCGCAGCAAGAAGATGAAATTTTGGTAAGACTTGCGCAAAATTCGGGAATAAGCACTCGTCGATTGTCTACAGCTACTGGAATAAGCCAACCGTCAGTGACTGGAATTTTGCACAAGGAAAATTTATATCCCTATCATTTTACCTCTGTCCAAAATTTACTTCCCAGAGATTATCGTACCAGAGTTGAATTTTGTCAGTGGCTAAAGGTGCTGGTGGTGGTCATACCGAAAACATTTTGCAGTAGGTAATAATTAAGCTTAAATTTAATTTAACTTACAACTTTAAGATGTAGGATTTGATAAGAGTTGTCGTAAGTGGTTCCATTTTATAAAAATAAATTTGTTTTATTACGTAATTTTTGTATAGTTTCATTTTAATATTTTTATCAATTATCAATAACGGTTAGGTAAATGTAAAGTACAACCACAGGGGCCACGTGGTGAATTCGTAAAATCCAAATATCTCGAAAATCGTCAATATTTGGGATATCGAAGAAGTATACCTTTTTGCTACAAAAATGATGAGGCTATCTAAATTAAATAAGTAAAATAATGAGCAAAAATTAATTGTTAGCTTTTTTCATCTAATTCATATGGTGCATGTGGCGACATCTACGAGTTAACTTAAATCCTCTCACATATTCTTGTTTGCCCTTTTAAAAACTAGTTCATACCAAATTTTGAAGTCATTATCTAGAAAAGTAGTTGATCTATTAACAAAAATCTATTTTATTTTTTTTGCTTTAACGCCCTGTATCTCAGTAAGGAGCAGACTTATACCTATTGTTGTTAATGAAAATATTATTATTTTGGACTTCTGAACGTGTAGTTACAATTTGGCCCATTGCTTATAAATCACCCTGTATATTAATTTTATATCAAATGTAATAAACACATTATCGCATCCATCGAACAACAGCTTCATTTAGTATCCATGAACATCCCACATACAAATGACAGAAGTTAATATAAACTATGCACCTCCATTTATGGATATCGTATCCAAAATCTAAGCGATAGGTGGTAAATCACACTCGTAAAACGGAAGAATCTTACTTGTGACATCTTCCTCATTACATTTCCTTATATACTTCGCAGAACACATCTGACACTTTTAAAAATAAACACGCTGATTACGTGCGGACTCGTAAGTCTCAGTATGCGTGCAGCACTGTTCCGATGTATTAGCAGTTGCACATCGTTCGCCCCTTCTAAGTTTGATGAATCGTGCAGTCGTTTACAGGATTAATATCCGACCGTTATGGAAAGACCCTATAAATCAGGCGTTTATTAGCGTTCGGCCATAAATAAGAGACACTTATACGTATCGGCATTAACCAGTATGCTTATCCATAGCAAGTTGGCGCATCAGAAAAAATTGCATAAGAAGAGAAAAGTATTTTTCTACTATGATGGCTTTTGTTGTCCTGTAATCGCTAAATCATCAATAAGTGTCGCCTATAATTCAGCTGTTTACGATTCAAGGGTCTTTTGCCATCATGTTTGCTTTGAGCAGAGGTGTATTGAATGGTTGAATAACAATTGAGACTTCTTTTTGTGAATCCTAAATTTATCTCGACTACGTGACAGGTAGTTAGATAATACACATATGTACATACATAGGTCAAAGTCAAGTTCATGTGAAAAATAATTTTTGAGTTATAATTGTGAAACAAAGTTGATTAAACAATCAACCTCCTATGTTATATGATGATATCAAGTGTGAGGATTCCTATTCCCATAAAATACAGGGTGGATTGTCAATTACGTTGCATCACCATTTAAGGGAAAAATAAAGCATTTTCCATACACCTCGCGTTATCAAAATTCATATTTGACACCTTCCTGAAGATTATTTTAATATTTATACTGATAATTTTTCTGGTATTTTTTTTGTTTATTTACAATCTTTCACTGCCGATAATACACCGAATAATGTATAAAGTCAACATCGCGTCTTCATTTATAATTTAGACAGAATCACGTTTTACTCATTATTACCTATTTTTCACTGTCATTTCTTCATATTTGAATTAGTAATCTCGGAATATTTGTACTTTTACAACCGATAAAGGCACTGTCGTATTATAGATTCGATGTAAACGTCTTCATTTAGTGCTGTGCGTACACCACTGATCCTTTTGATAATAACTTAAATAAATAAGGCAGCAGTACGCATGTAACATATAGAAGATGGAATACAAACGATAACTATACATATTTAACGAAATCTAACAAATGTCTGTGCGGGTAAACAGGTGGCTGGTCATGTGTAATTTGGAGAATTAACATGATCGTGTTAGATTTTCTTTAAAAAATTGTTGCCAGATATGTTGAAACTATGGTGGACATCATTAAAAATACGGATATTTCATAATAATTTATTTACACGATACGTATTTAATATTCATGAAATTCGAACGTAACGAGGTACGCTGTAGCTGCTGGTGAGATTTAGTACTGACGTGATCATGTAGAACGATTTACTCGTAAAAGGAAGCTAAGATGTATGCATGCAGGTAATTTAACAATAGCAACACAGAAATGTTGCTGTATGCTCATGTCGTAAACTTGTAATACAGTACACAGAATATATTTCATTATTTTAAGAAGTTGTAGGAACAAGAATAGAATTGTTAATGTCTGGGTTCATTTCGGTATCCTGCAGTGAGAATAGCACTTTTTTTGTCGGTTCTCATTTTCTTTAATTGTGATGCTTGGTTGGTCTCTGAAATAACTATCATACAAAACTGCACGTAAAAAACATGTAAGTTTCCCAGTGAGTAACATGCGTTCACAAAACCTCTTCAACAGCATTGTTTGTTAAAGATATTGCAACAATAATGAGGCATAATGTGTTGCCAACAGTTCTCTTTAAAGTTCAAAAAAAAATAAATTAATCTTATAAAGTACATAAGCAAGAATATGTAAGGAACCAGAGTTAAAGTTAGTTAGAGGAACTTGGACGGTATTCCATATAGGCAGCGGCGAAGAGTTGCTCTAGTCTTTACTCAGTCCTTAAATCAACTAGCTAACACTAATCTAGATAGATTCAGGATCTCGACAACTTCTTGGTTTACATTTTCAACTGTCGTTCAATTTCATTGAAGTCATAATTAGGGCATGAGTGTAGTAGTTATGAAATTTGATAAACTAATCAAAATTAAAATTCGGGTCAGGTCGCAGCCTGTAGCCCCAAAATAGTACACATTATTAGTATTATAATGCAACAGAATACTTGGTTCTAGCCTGAATAGTTTCAAATGCCCTGTGCAGTTATTTTAGAATTATCATATACTAAGCTTGAGAACTGTGACGTTGTAGTACTCTTACTTTGCATTTTAAATCCAATTTGTTAAATTCATTTCTAAGTTAGTTAATGGCTGTTCTTTTCCTCCAGTAACGTTAGATCTTGGCTCTATTATTGTTCTCTTCATAAGTAATATTACATAATTTACTAATTCTTCAAATTTTTGTCCACAATTGATTCGCTTATTTTAGCACCTGTCCCAAACATTTTGGAATAATTTACGCTGAAATCATCGTCTTGTTTTCCATACGTATCTAACTGAAGTGCCCACTTTAAGCATCGATTTGTGTAGTCTTTCAGGATCGGCCTTCGCCTAAATTTCTTGGGCTAGCATTGGATAAAAATCCTGATTGGAGAGAGGACCCTAATAATCTATGCTACACACTACATAATTCGTTTTATTTAGTTAGAAAGTAAAAATACTTAAGTTACGTCCTATCTGGTGTCGTATTCCAGTGTGCTTGAATAATATGTCACATTGTACTTCCTTTAACTAGTTTTGTATATTGTCTATAGCTGGCATCTATACATGGATATGTTTGCCATTTTTATAATAACAAACACACTTATTTGACGAATCGTAGCAACGACAGTTTTGATACTTGGAACAATTATGTGATGATTAGAAATTTTCTAGCACTAAATTGAATCTGAGTACTAGAAATTCTGTAGATAATCTGACTGTTCTTGTTAGGTCAGCACTTTGGTTGAGGTACCAGTCGCTGTGGGGACGTAATTCACAGCGCCAGATAATGTTTTAACAAAGCAAGCAGTTTACATAAAAGGACTAGTAATGCAAGTTAAAATGCCGCTGTAGCAGTACCCATCACCAGAAATATATGCACAGATTGACCATATTCAAATTTATAACTACATATACGGTATATACAGCGAACTTAAGACTTTTTTGCAACAATTAAGTGAATGGGCTAATCTGAAAATTATAACGGAATTTAGCGAAAAATAAATTATGTAGTAGCTTCAATTTGTTAATTGCATTTACTGATTTAAACAAATTTAATTGACAGACCATTTCATTATTACGTAGAAAGAACAGAAGCATTTGGGTTCCCACATCTTATCGCTTTTATGAATACACAATAGGTTTGTGTTAGTTCTAAATTTGAAACAGTACAGAACCGTTTCAAAGTACAGTCACCCAAAAGAAGTTGTACAACGATTTACATACAGCGTTAGTAAAAAGTCCCGGAACGGTCGAATAACTTTGTTATTTGAAAATTATGATTTCTGAAATTTGGTATGGGGATATAGTTAATATAAATGCATTTTATGCAATACAGTTTATATTTTTTTCACTTCCGGTTTAATCGGCAATACGTCCAACTTTTTTTTTTTTAAACGGAACGCCCAGATTTTTTTAACACTTTTGAATGCAAAATAAAAAACTACGTTCAGGAAGTATTAAGATGTTTATTTTTATTCACAAGAAAACAGTTAAAAAATTAAAAAAGTGCCCTAATACAGAAAAAACAAGGTACCTTTGCAAAAAGTTGTTTAGTGTTTGCATTCTTTTTGCCGTCACATTTGACAATTTTAAAAGCGTTTTAACTTTTGCATCGCTATAAATTTACTTATTTTAGACATTGACACATTTGAAAATGGCAGTAAAACTTACTGAATCAGAACAAATTGAGATATTAATGATGCGTGGGTACGGTGATCGTCAACGTTCTTTTGAAGAGGTTCGTATTTTGTTTAATACTGTTTATCCGAATCGTCACATTAGTAAAAGTACGGTATGCCGAACAATTTAAAAGTTTGAAGTCTTTCGTCAGGTGAAGGATTTACCTAGAAGGGGACGTCCATTAACAGCAACAGATGAAGAAACTAGTTTGAATGTGTTACTTACAGTGGAAGAAAATCATCACGTGTCCACAACAGAATTAGGTCAAATTCATGAGATCTCTCAAAAATCTGCTCATAAGATTTTTAAATCAACAAGAATGAAAGCCTATAAAATGTATTCCGTCCATGAGTTAACTGAAGATGATCCAGATCGTAGACTACATTTTTGCGAAACAATGACGGAATTGATCGAGCAGCAGCCTAATGTTTCAAATCACATCATTTCTTCAGATGAGGCAACGTTTTGTCTCAACGGCACTGTGAACAGACATAATTGTCGCTACTGGTCAATTGAAAATCCGCATTGGATTGAAGAAGTCCATACACAGCGTCCTCAAAAGGTGAATGTCTGGGCTGGTCTTGTTGGAAACAACATCATAGGACCATTTTTTATAAGAGGAAATTTAACTGGCAACGTCTACTTAAATTTATTGCGAAATGAGGTTGTTCCAGCACTTGCGGCCCTCTTTCCAAATGCAAACATAGGTGATCACCCTAATGCACATTTTTGGCTTCAACAAGATGGAGCTCTCCCCCATTTTGCCCATAATGTCCGCGATTATTTGAATGAAATTTTTCCGGAACGTTGGATCGGACGTAGAGGAGCAATCGAATGGCCAGCACGTTCGCCAGATCTCTCGCCATTAGATTTTTTCTTTTGGGGTCACTTGAAATGTCAAGTGTACAAAAATCGTCCCCATAATCTTGAACAATTGGAAGAGAGAATAGTTCAAGAAGCCAATCGCATCACTCCAGAACAAATACAAAATTCAATAAGAAATTTTACTGACCGTTTAAATTTTTGTCAAATTGTAAATGGAGAGCATTTTGAACAATTATTGTAATCGCAACCTGAATAGACAGGTATCTTGATTTTTCTGTATTAGGATACTTTTTTAATTTTTTAACTGGGTTCTTGTGAATAAAAATAAACATCTTAATACTTCCTGAACGTAGTTTTTTATCTTGCATTCAAAAGTGTTAAAAAAATCTGGGCGTTCCGTTTAAAAAAAAAAAGTTGTACGTATTGCCGATTAAACCGGAAGTGAGAAAAATATAAACTGTATTGCATAAAATGCATTTATATTAACTATACCTCCATACCAAATTTCAGAAATCATAATTTTCAAATAACAAAGTTATTCGACCGTTCCGGGACTTTTTACTAACGCTGTATAATCGCTATGTAAATCGTTCTACAACTTCTTTTGGGTGACTGTACGACTAAATAAATAATGAATTAAGTTTTGTAATGCAAACATTTATATAATTATGATTGTCCTTTGTTAAAACTGTGACTAAAACCTGTTGAAACACAGAACAAAAACAAATCTAATATTGCTTAGATCTAGTGTATTGAATTAAATCAAAGTAATATACCAAATTTTACAACTCAAAAATGGAAAAACAATAATAACGGAACCGATCTGTAGCTAATATAATTAAAGATATGCTAATCGAATGAATGAGCATTAAGCATTTGTCAATATTCCATCCGTTCAAGACATTATAGTTAATGACTTGGATTTGTATCGTATTGCAGTCAAGAACCTGAACTTCATGCAAAAAAGGGTCCTCTTCGATATCACCAAAGACATGATTTTCAAGTCTGAATCCAACCCAATATTCATCAAACGCATCATTACTGGAGATAAGACGTGGGTTTATGACTACGAGACGCAATACAAACATCAGGTGAACGAGTGGCGAGCGCCCAATAAGCCACGACCGCAAAAACCACATCGTTTTCAATCGAAAAAGAAGATGATTCCGCAGCTACCAAAATTCACCTGCTTTAGCTCCCTATGACTTTTTATTTGACACACTCAAAAGCTATTACGGGGAACGCGTTTTAGCACCCGAGAGCAAATACTACAAAAATCGAAGACGATTTTTACCGAAAATCGAGTACCACAAATGTTTTGAGAACTGGATCAAGCGATGGCATACGTGCAATAAGCAAGTTTTTGATCTATTTATAATAAAAATGAGACGATTCATATATTGGCTTCATTCTTGCTGCTGCTGTGACTTCATTTGATTATCTTGTAGATGTGTGAACAAGATCTCTTTCTTTTTACTTGAATATCTCTCCTTTTGGCATTGTTATTTCGAGAATTACACAACTCGTTTAAAATAACAAACTATTGAGTACGTAATTGAAGTTGAGATATGCTAGATTATCAATTTAACTTATTGATCTAAATATATATGTCATCTTGGCTTCAGTGAAAACCGAATACTGTTTAGGATTAATTTAATAATATTATTATTGTATTTTTATTATATTAAATTGCAAAACCACTTGGTGTTTATACCTTTCCATAATTTACAATATAAGCAAACTTCTAAATAAACACACAGTCACAATAGTCGTGAAAATCTGCGAAGAAAAACGGTAAACAGGAAGTAATATTTTCGCATTATATCAGGTGATTTTTACCCAAATAACAGAACAGATTTATATATACTACAACTTAAATTTACTAATAAATGTAAGTAGAAATTGTAAACATACTATTCACAATTTATATTTAACATCTTTCAATTTTGCATGTCAGATTAAGATGACGTACGTATTTTGTAAGATTATTTTTAGTTTAATTTAAAATATTTTCATTACAACTGAAGGAGGTTACCTTTATAGCCCAATATTGTTTTCATAACCTCCTTTGCTGAGACCTAGATAGAATTAAAGGATGTCAAAAGCAAATTTCAAATAAGGGATCCGATCGAATAGAGAAGACGACGTCAAGGTTTCCTAATATTATATACACATATGTGTATGTATAATAAAAAAAGCGTGAACTGGATAATTCCTCCTGTGCATACTACATTAAACGTATTGCCGCCACAATAAAGTTAAATTAAGGACAACACTTTACGGAACTGGATTTGATTATTTTAATAGTGGAAGAAGTTCACAAACGTTAATTAAAAAGAAGCAGCGAACGCGTATTCAGTTAGTTTCAGACTGTCGTTAAAGTTTTTATCATCGACTGTCTTCAGAACGGTAAGGTAATAAAATGTAGTATAAGAGAAAAATCTTCGACTGAGTGCATGCCCGTACGTCTGCCTTTACATACATACGTGTCCGTAATTGAAACCGAGTGTTCAAAATAAACATGCAATGGAATTGAGTTAACGCTCTTCGGAGTATTTTATAAATAAATGTCTTTTCTATGCCATTAATTTATAGTTTAAAATTATTTGCTTATATAAGCACTTGTTATTAACTGCCGTAATCATCACTAATAGTCAAATGATATAAACGTTAATAACGTTAATGTAGTTAATGTACAGAAATATACAAATAATATGTAAGTACATTCTTCAGATTTTAGCCTATAAACTTTACTTAGGTCTCCTACTTTTTCTAACATAAAAAAAACTGAATAACCTGGGACAATAACCAGCACAATACGTTTTATTTGTCATCAAGCCATCTCTTTCACGCTGCGGTTTAAGAAAAAGGTGACCACTTTTAATATGTCATATTTGTATACAATATCCATAACAAAAAAAGCTTCTCACGCTGTTCATTGTACCTTACGTGTAGCTGAATGGTTCACAAATGAACAGGGGATTATACCTTTATACATACCTACGTGCATATATTATTGTGTACGTTGTCAACTCTGGTACCTTCGTGAGATTAATGCAGTTGATTTACCTTAAACTATCGAGCATTAATCATGCAGTAGAGGATTCCGAACAGGCGGCTTGTAAAATGCGCGTTTTGTCTAATAGGGATATAAAGGAACATGAGAGAAATCAGTATGACAACCGTGTTGTAATAATAGGTGAAGATTACTCCGTCATTTTTGTTGTCTTCTTTAGTGATTGTATTGCTAGTCTAATGATCATTTATTGCATGCTTTATTGTGATGATTATAGAAATAAAACGATCGATGTTCTTTAGTGTTGCATACAATTAATATTTAATAATTATTAATTTGTAGCTGCTAATAAAAACGCTAAGATTGTTCTACATAATGCTGCACCACTAATAAATGCTATCTACAAATCGTAAATCTAATAGTTTCATTTACGATTATGCTTTCAGCAAATACCATCTTATCAACTGTTTGCAGAAGCATAATGTGAATGCATCCTATATTAAAGTTAATCTATAGACTAAAGTTCTTAAGGTGAGAGCAAACAGGTTTAATAAACCTATGAAAACAATAAACAGAAAAGAATTTTGTCTTAATGGATTCGTAATGGTAAGATATTAAAGATGGCATGTGTGTACACATAAAGCGCTGCTTCAAGATGGCTGAAATGTCAAGTATTCACTAAAACATTAAATTTATCTAACTGAATTATATAAATCGCATCCAAGATGTGGTAATATGTTTCTAAGTAATAAAACATAATATTAAAATCATAATTATAAATTTAAAGATTAGTAAACTATTTAAAAGATGTCTGCATACTTTCAATTCGTCCTCTTTATCTAAACTAACTACTAGACAATCAGCAAAGTGTGCAAGTATTTTTTGGAGTATATATATTATACTAATAGCCCCACGTTGAGAGGGCCAAAATGTACTAAGCCTCTAGTTGCGATGCCAAAATGTAATGATCTCAAGTTGCGGGGTCAAAAATGTAATAGCCTCAATAGCTAGCTCGGATTGATTTTAAAAATTGATAGAGCGGGCCGGTCTTGGGTTCGTGGATACGACAAGTTTGAATTGTACTTGGTGAATAAATGAGTGACTGAATAAACATGCACAATAAAAAAATAAATAGTCTCGTTTAATTTTCTTTTATTACGTATTCAACAGATACCAGAAAAAAAATAAATCAATTATTGCAAATGAAACTTAAAATAATTCAGTTATACAACCACTTATACGTTGAGAGTGAAAAAAAAAACTAAATTAGGCAACTTCGCGATTGATGCCGCTAGGGGTACGCAAAATGTCAACGCACGTCTTGAGTGATTTATATCAGACTCGCACCTTTTACAAATTTTACCAATAATAATGCAAGTAATAATTCTAAATAAAAATACAACAGGAAGAATACAATAAAACACGGGTAGGTACGTTCTTTATTTCCTGACTAACCTGTCAAATCCAGGATTAACTGGGATGTTTGGAAGGGACTAAGGTTCGTTGACCCTTGTTGGTGGGAAATTCTCGCAGGTGAAATCTTCGTAGACGAATGTGTCCGGATCAATGGGTAGGAATTTTGGAGAATCTCAGGAAATCAATTTCTTTATCACTGAACTCAAATACAGCTTCTTAAATTTAGCTAACTGGTGAGTGCTGTTTTTAAAACGGGCGCTGGATCGAAGATTCTGAGGTTAACGTTTAACACTGGACAAAAATGAGGTTAGGAATTTTATTTATCGGAGCCAAATTTTAGCGTGCGTATGCTTTCGATGTTAAAACGTATCTATTTATTTGTTTTTATGGAAATTAACAACAAAATCTGAAAATTCTAGGCTTTGATTGGTGGAATTGCCGGGTGATTAAAATAACAAGTGAACATCGTTTTTAATTTTTAAAAATCTGGAAAATATTTCGAAAATTCATTTTTGGATTAGAAAACGAAGTGTAGAATCGAATTCTACGGAGAAAATTAGGTCTTCATTCGGAATTTCATAAATTAAAGATGTTTTTGAAGCTACCTGTCAGATCCAAATTAAAATAGAAAATACTCATTTAAAAGGGAATTTACCAGTGGAAACTTATGTGAAACGTGTTGTTGACTACCTAATGATCGTTTTCATGCTTAGTATGATATCGAGAATGTTATTCAGTGCCATCCAGAAATTGATGTCATCGGTAAAATTTCACTATGCTAACAGATTTTTTCACTCTCTTACAATATTCTTTACAGTTTTTCTATTACAATCATAATTCTTACCATTAAGGTTCGAGTTACTGATATAAATCAGGGTTAATGAACAAATATTGAAAAAGTTCCTTCGGAAAGGATGCGAATTGACATGGGGTGCACGTAAACTTAAATGGATTCAAACGATTAGGCACAGTAAGTGTATTCTCTCTATTTGTACTTCTTATACCGTATTTGTCATGTGTGTGTGGGTGATTATGCCAGGTTTTGCCAGGCATCAGCCGTCTTAGCCCCCCGTGTGCGATGCAAATTGATCGTCCTTACCAATTTAGCTCGGAAAAGCTAAGCTGGACTTCTACCTAACAATCAAGGCATGTGTGGTGTGTGAGTGTGAATAATGTACCAGGACAATATATAGTAGCACTAAAGGCCTAGGAGGCCCATGGCTTGGTTAATGCTTCTTCTCCATTCGGTTCTGTCTGCTGCTCTCCTCTTCCAGTCCCGCAGTCCAATCAAATTTAGGTCTCTCTGTACCTCCTCCCTCCACCTTCTTCTGGGTCTTCCTCGCCTTCTATTTCCCGCTAGTTTGTGGTCCCACACTCTTTTTGGCATTCTCCACATGTGACCTAACCATCTGATTCTTTGACCCCTCGCCACTGCAACGATATTTGGTTCATCGAACCGTTCCTCCAGTTCTTTGTTAGTCCTTCGTTTGCATTCTCTATTAATCTTCTTTCCTCCATAGATCTTCCTTAGCACTTTCCTCTCCCATCTGGCTAGTAGATTAATTTCTGTCGTTCCCATTGTCCATACCTCGCTACCAAATAGTACCACTAGCCTTACTATCGTTTGATAGATCTGTTTCTTCAATTTTCGTGTTACCCTCTTATTGTTCATGATTCTTTTTAGAGCAAAGACCACGCGATTTCTCTGTATCAACCTCTGCTGTATTTCTTTTCTATTCTCAGGCTTTCTATATACACTCGTTCCTAGATACTTAAAGACGTCCACTTCTTCTAGGCCTCTTTCTGTCTGCACCTTTAATTCGCATCTTTTGAATTCTCTGTCAGACCAGTTCATGTATTTCGTTTTTTTCTCATTTATTTTCAGTTCCATTTGTTGTGCAGCTGTTTCCAGTTGTAGAATCGTCTCTGCTAATTCTCCCTTACTCCGTGCCATTATGACTATATCGTCCGCGAATGCTAGTATTTGATGTCGATTATGGTATATTAGACCATTTCTATTCATTCTCGCCTTCCTTATTGTATATTCCAATGCTAGGTTGAACAGCAATGGAGACAAAGGATCACCCTGTCTTAGCCCATTTCTCACCTCAAATTCGTTTGTTAGCTGATCTCCCACTTTTACCATCGCTATTGTGTCCTCCAGCGTCATTCTTATTAACCTCAGTAATTTATCTTTAACTACCAGCTCCTCCATTGTTGTGTACAGCTCTTGCATGTTTATTCGGTCATACGCTTGCTGGAAATTTACAAAGGCAACCCAGGTCTGCAGGCCATGCTCATAGCTTTCCGCTTGTAGCTCACGCAGGGTAGATATCTGGTCCACCACTGATCTTCCTTTTCTAAATCCGTACTGATATTCTCCCAGTTCCCTCTCCATTTGGAGTGTTATTCTGTTCTTGATGGCTGTTGCCATCACCTTATAATCCACATTTAGCAGAGCAATTTCTCTATAGTTCTTACAGTCTGTTCTTTCCCCTTTGTTGTTGTATATAGGTATAATCTCTGCTTCTCTCCAGCTCCTTGGCATTCTTTCCTTTTCAAATACTCAACCGCCAGTACACCACCATACTTCAACATTTCCGCCCTCACACTATCATGTCCTGGACTTTTATTGTTTTTCATGTTCTTAATTGCCTCTTCGATCTCCAGCACTGTTGATGGGTTTGCCTCTGACTCTACTACCTCTTCTGGGTGTTTCATATTTTGCTCCGCCCCTTCATTCTCATCATACTGGACTAATGTAGTATTTAGCAGATCTTCAAAGTGGTTTTTCCAATTTTCTAATATTTGTTGCTCTCCCCCGAGCAGTTCGCCCGCTTGGTTCTTGTACATTTTTGGTTTTTGGTTGGAATCCGCTTCTTTCCATTTTCCACCCTCCATACAATTTTGCGACTTCTTTGTTCTTATAGTTTTCTTCCATTTCTTTTATTTCATTCTCCATGTATTTTCTCTTCTTTTCCCGCAATTTCTTACATTTTTTCTTTTGATGCTCGTACTTGCTCCTGGTTTCATAACACTCATTTTTTAACATTTCTAGTCTTAGTTTTCTTCTATATTCCAGCTCTCTTTCGCAATCCTTATCAAACCATTCCTTCCTTTGTCTATTATTTCGCATTTCAAAAGGCTGCGCAGATTCCAGTAACTTATCTCTTAACACCGCCCATGATTCTTCTATATCACTCCCGATCTGTAACTCTTGGCAGTTTTCCCGCAGTTCTATTCTATAGGCCTCCCTATTTTCTTCTCTACCTAAGCTGGGTTGCTTAGTTCTGCCGTTTCTTCTTCTTTTATTCCGCTCATCTGGTATTTCTTGTTTCATTTTTATTCCTACTAAAAAGTGGTCTGTGTCTGCATCTGGACCTCTATAGCTCCGTACGTTTGTTATAAATTTCTCCTTATATTTTTCTACTAATACGTGGTCGATTTGATTCGTGTAAGATCCATCCGGCGACCTCCATGTCCCTTTGTGAATATCCTTTCTTTCGAAGTACGTGCTTTTTATAACCATCCCTTTTTCTTTTGCGAAATCTATTAAAAACTGGCCATTGTCGTTAGTGGTTTCGTGTTTGCTGTATTTGCCTATGGTTGGCCTAAATATTTTTTCCCTGCCGATCTTAGCGTTTGCATCTCCTATGACCAATTTTAGATCGCACTTCGGAATTTTATCACACACCTCTACTAGTTTACTATTTTTTACTACTAGTTACTACTACTAGTTTTTGATTTTATTTTTTGGAGTAACAAGTGAAAATTTTTGTAAGTACCGTAGCCTGTTCTTGTTCACAAAAACTAGAAACACCTCTAAAGTCTTCGCAATATTATTAAGACAGGACTTAACGGTCCTTTAGCCGTTTCTTCTCCTTAATATGGTTCTCTCGGACAGAAAATGCAGCTCCAACCAATAGCTTCTCCAATCGAGGAATCTTTACCAGAGTACAACGATGACGTTGTTATCTGCTACTTTACGAAGCTGAACCAAATTAGAATATGGTTTGTTCAAATCCTTCAAACCTCAGTCTCTACAAGATCAGCCCTAGATATTAGATCTAGCAGCTCCAGAGCTTTCTCGGGCCATTCATAATGGCGTGCGAGGAAAGAAGGAAGGGTTTCAGGAGAAGCTGATAGCGTCACATTTTTCAGGTTAAATTGGCAACTGCCATTTACGAACTTCACAATGTATTGAAGATAACAATGTTACTTATTAGCAAAATATACGCAGCAGTATCGTTTGGGTATATAGCCAATTTGTGATTGAGGCGGTGAATATATCGCTATAATAGAGTGTAAATAACTGCTATGCCAATCAGCGACTCCTGAGGAGCGCTAACAGAAACTGGTCTCCTTGTGGAGTAGGTATACATTGGATCGCTTGATGCAGAATGTTCTAGCGGAAAGGTACGACCAAATGGGGGAAATTATATTTGAAATCTGTGGGATGGAGGAGTTGGAAGTATGCCTAAAAGGCATCTCCAAACCCAAATTTCTTCTCGGGCAGTTTTCTTTGCGGATAACATCGTGAAGTTTCACGCATAGCTTTTGTTAGGCACAGTTGGATCAACACACAGAACCATCAGTAACGATCTCATGTAGAAATGTACTGTAGTTCAATTATTTGAATTGAAAAATTTTTCTCAAGAACACGAAAATGATAAAGACTTTAATACTGTCATACGATCTTATTAAAGATGGGTTCAATATTTGTCAATTCTTGTTAGTATCTCCTACTTAACTTCATGTAACACCATTGGGTCATCTGGGTATCAAACTGGATGGCTTAGCTGTCAAGAAAGATTTCCACTGTATTTTTTTGTATGAATAACTTTATTTTGCTTTGTAGTAATAATAAACCAGCAGTTAACGGAATAGATAACTGTAATTTCTTACTACCCCCTGCGGTGTAGTTAATTAATTAATGAAGAAGTGTAATTTAAACGCAATATAAATACGAAAATATTTTACAATAAGTAGGACTAATAGGCAGAACGATAGTTCTGGTGAATGTAGTTCTCATATAAACTAATTTTTGATTTTATTATAGTTTCACGCACAGCAAGTTATTGCTTTCTAAATAATTAAATTCTTGGTACAAAATCGTAAAACAGATCGCCCACATAAATGGGATTATAAGTAATTAAGAAAGTTTGCTTCGTGATATATTACGGTGAAAACGGGATTTAATTTAGTAATATTCATAACCAAATATATCTTAAAGTTTTCATACTCATAGAAGTTAGAAAGGCTTGTAGCACGTACAAATTACCAAACAATGCAAGCACATAAACTGAACTATACAACAATTCAACGAGAAAAAGTAAACAAAGAGCACAGGAACTTGTACGATCAGCAGTTACAATTCCCTTGCACATGTGAATGGCTATCACGAACTGCAATTTCGAACTTTTCCATAAAATAGTGCATTATAAAACATTTAAACATTTTCATTAAATTCAATACTAAGTGCAACAAAGAACCACAAAATAATTTTATTTGCTAACAACAAAATTATCTCGTTTTGGATTGGTTGGCTTCAAGAATTATGTCTGGCAAATAGCGTTCTTCATTGTTCATACATCAACGAAGTCTTTCCTGGAAGTTGTCCATAGTTCTCCGTATTACTTCTCCCTTCACTAGTACTTGCCGGATTATGAGGTCATGCTTGTGCACTGGGGCCTCCTGATCTATGACAGCGCAATAGATCGGATGACCTTGACATTTCGACGATGTTTTCTATCACAGAGAAATGAAATCCAGGAAGCAACTCTGTCAAAATACCTACAGAATGCCCGGAAGTGTGGACTGTGCCTCTGTTATATTGAAAGAAAACTTCCGGTTGGTGGGCTCCAAGAAGTTCACGTTTAATCGGAAGGTTCTCGCACGTTATTGTAGCGATTTGAAGTAACCACTACCACTGGGCTATTTTCTCCCAAAAAAATTGGAATATGTTATTTGATCGTTGTGAAGTAGTTGTTGGTGAAGATTCTGAGGATTTTCTGTTGGCCAACAAATGAAAGAGTGACACGAAAACGATAACGCAAAGCAGCACCAGAGAGAAACTGCAAGTTGTGAAACCTTTCTCACTTAATTCTTGACAAATCATTGCTTTGTATGGGCGCATATCTAGAAACTTCGATACAATGGGAGACCATTCTTGAATAATTTCTCTAACTAGGATATGTTCACCAAGCTCAAACCGGACTACTATTTCAACTCTTCTACGACAAATACGGAATACCCATTAGAGTGCAATAACCATTGGAACCTATTAGAAATTGCAAATATTCTGCTTCCAAGCAATAGTTTCTTCGTATTAGTATAACATACCACAATCATATAGCCACGTCGTCTCCAGATAACTTTTTGTCGGGTACTGTGGAGTTTAATTGTCTCCACGATTATGTATGGGGTTAGGAGTGACCCTTTGACAATGATCTTGCACTATATTAGCAACTATCTTCTGTAGAATATGAAGAAGTAACTTATATTTGTGTCATATAAGTAACAAGCAAACTATTTCACTGTTCACAAGTTTATTGAGAGATTTTAGCTTCAAATTGATGTAGATATCCATTATTCTTCCAGTGTTTTGATGGCCGTGACTTCTTCTCATTGTCCATTCTACTTATGTATTTGGTCTTACATTTTCTTGGTTTTCTTACCTATTTTTCCACGTGACGTATATATTGCTCTCGTAGGTCTTTGCTACTAAATGTGTCAAATAGTGCATTTACATGAATAGGTCTGATTATTTTCATTTTTACTGTTTGACATCCTTGATTGGTCATTTTTTATTGTAATTAGAACAACAAGTGCGGAAGAACCTTGCCAATGGTTCTAGATTGTCAAAGTAGCTCAGGCAATGGAGAGGGTAGTAATCCAGGAGAGAGATTTGAGCAGCCTAAGTATAAATGATCTTTCAACTATATTTATATTGCCTCATGTATTATTGAATTACTAGAACAAAGTATTATTACAGTGAAACCTTCTATGTACATACATATATACATTACAAACTTACGTGGATATAAAAGAAATAATTTATTCACAGATATAAGTAATTGCAGTTGCAAAAGCGTTTTACAGTCCGCTCCGCGTAATAAACTCAATACAAAAATGCTACTTACGCTATAAACAAAACATAATATTCCTTGAATTACGACCACTAAAGTTAAATAAATTTGCTTAAAATATAATATTGCCATAGACACACGTTCTGAGGTGGTCATAAATTAATATAGTAAGTTATATTATATGCTTATTCGTTTATTTATTATACTTGAAGTATACTACCCTTGGGCACCTTTAAAGGTATTACAATGAAAGAAAAATAGATATGTATGTATGTATGTCAACAGATATTTACAGTTGTAATACATATATCGTTAAGCCGCCAACGTTTGTCTATCAGAGCGTAAGTAAATCATTTAATTAAGTACATTCACACTTTAATGTATTTTTTAGATGTAAAAGTTTTATTCTTACAGTCTGTGTATGTATTAATTAATTTCTCTTTCAACATCAAGTCTAAAGAACTTGATTTATTATAATTCCTTATGAATTTTGCAATCTTGCTATACTCTGTTTTTATTCAGGGGAGTAAATTGTAAAATCCCCATTAGCCAAATTCTACCATATCATCTATTAACGCATCTAACTTGCATATTTTGCCTTCATCTTTAATCACATCTTCTACACACTTTGTCCACGTTTCTGAAGTTACATTTATAATAGCGGTTACTGTAATAGGTCTTTCACTTCATCTAATTTGAAGCTTTTATTTTTTGCAACTACTTCATATTTTATTTGTGCCCAAATTGATTCAAAAGGATTCAATTTACAATGGCAAGGTGCAAGGTAATGTAAGTACAATTTTATCATTTTGTTTTGCCATTTCATCCACTGCATATACATTGTAACCTTCATTGTGATGATTTATTATTTTCAATAACTCTAATCGCACCATGGAGCGATGAAACGTTATTTGTGTTTGAGGTAACCATTCCTGCATTTCCGCTTTTGTATTAAAGTTCTTGGTATTTTTTCCCTTTTTCTGCTATGGTAAGATGCATTATCCACTACAATAACACTATTATCAGGTAACTTCTGCAAAATATTATTGAACCACTCCTCAAAAACATTTGCATCCATTTCATCGTGGTAATCGACTATTTTTCTTCCTTCAAATGGTACTAACCCATCGTTGACAAAACCGTTTTTAGAACCAATATGTAACATAATAAAGCGTCTTCCTTCACCAGCAGAATTTGTGAGACCAGTAATTACACCATCTGTAAATGCCTGTCTACGTGTTATAACCCAAACGTTTGCTCTTGTGTGCTCTTAATTCAACCATGTTTCGTCTCCACAAAACAATGTCATCACCTTGGATAAACTTTTATGATTGTGTTTTAACCCTGGAACACTACCTGAGGTACAGGTGTACCCCAGCCTTTATTGAAACTTCTATAATTTTTCGACAGATGGCAACAGAAAATAGTGGTGCCTGGTAATCTTTTATATGCACACTACAGTCGTTGCAGTGACACGTGTTTTTGATTGATGTATAAACTCTATTTGGGATACAGGTGTGCCCCTGGGTAGTATTAGTGACAAGTTTATATTTTTATCTAATCAGGTAGGATTATGTTTATTTATTATTATATTACATTTTATATAGTTAAGGTGTTTCTTTAGCGTTCAGCATGGCATATAACTCTTCTAGACCACTTACTCAAAAAGAACTTGCGGAGATCATTGAAGATTTGTCTGACTTAGAAGCAGACGACAAATCAGATATTTCAGAAGAAGATAAAGTAATAGAAGACTTTAAAAATGATTTTGAAAGCGATTCTGACGACGAAGAAGATTTCAATTTGCCCCTATTCCGTCTCCAACAAAAATTAGAAACAGAATGTCGAAGTGATACCGCTGGAACAAGCAGCAGTTTGGTAGAATGTGAAAATATAGAGGAAGAAATACCAGTACAAAATAATGAAGAACGAACTGCAAAGGAGAGCAACGTAAACAACGACAACATATATTTACAAATTGAAGATTTACCAACTAAACTGCGTGGAAAAAACGGGTCTAAGTGGAGTGGTAAACCACGGAAAAAGTCATTTCGAACTACTAGTCGAAATTTAGTAATACACCTTCCTGGAAATAAAGGAGCTGCTCGTGATGTGTCTAGTGGACTCGAAGCATGGTCTTTGTTTTTCTCGGATGATATTTTGAACAACATAGTTACATTCACTAATATGGAAATTTTGGTTCAACGGAAGAAATATGCAAGTGATCGCGCCAATGATGATGAAGATGTAGCAAATACAATAGTGCGTCCATTCTATACCAGAGATACTAATTTACTCGAAATTAGAGCTTTGTTGTTGTTGTTGTTGTGGGCTGCTTCACTACGCTGGTCTAATGAATATGAATGCTCTTACTACAAAAGAACTTTTCGACAAAAATACAGGAATCCCTTTTTTTCGTGCTACCATGGGTGAGGCTCGATTCAATTTTTTAATCAACCGTCTCCGATTTGATAATAGGGACACCAAGGCGGAACGGCGAAATAATGATCGTTTTGCACCATTCCGTGATCTGTTTGAGGCTATTATTTCTAAAGGCTCTGAATTTTACACGCCATCTGAATATTGTAGTTTAGATGAACAATTTGTAAGTTTCACGGGACGGTGTCCATTCAAAATGTATATATGTACATATCATCGAAGCCAGATATGGTATGAAAATTATTACGTTTTGTGATGCGAAAACCTTTTACCTTTTAAATGCTGAGGTGTATGTTGGTAAAGGTTCAACTCCAGAAAGAGTTACTGTTGCGGAATATTATTCATTAAACCTTACTTAACTAATTCATGGCACTAACGGCAATGTTACCATGGATAATTGGTTCACATCAATTGATACTGCTAGAAAGCTTCACGACCATCATTCTGTAACTATAGTCGGAACTCTAAAGAAAAATAAAACTGAAATGCCACAGTTATTTGTTGAGGTTAAAGAAAGAAAAAATAATTCGGCTATGTTTGCTTTCAATGATTTTAATACCATACTTTCTTATTGTCCTCCAAAATCAAGCAAAAGAAGGTTGTTCTTCTCTTATCTACGATACACCCCGAAGGTGATAAACCAAATTCGACACATCTTCCAGATATCGTTAATTTTTATAATAAGACCAAGGGAGGCGTTGATTCTTTCGATCAACTGACTCATCGTTATACCGTTGCAACGCTGGCCATTGAGGATGTTTTACAACCTTCTAGATTCAGTTGGAATTAATTCATTTATTCTGTGCATTGGTTCTAGTGCTAGAGCAAACAAAAACAGGCACAACAGACGAACGTAAAAACTGGTTGATCTGATGACTCCGCTTATGATACAACGCCTACAAATACCTACTTTGTCCGCAGAACTCCAAGCCGTTATTGAGAGAATTCTAAACTTGGAGCCAGAACCTAATATTCCAATATTAGGCTGCCATCGTCTGGCAGATGTTCATTCTGTCCCCAAAAAGAGGATCGCAAATCGCGGATTTCATGTAAAAAGTGTAATAAGTTCATATGTTTAGAGCATCAAAGCGAAGTTTGCCCTGTGTGGTCTAAGTGACTTTAAAATTGGTAACATTCATTTACTTACAGTCTAAGTTTGTCACAAGATATATTTTTAGGATATAATCAAAATAAAAAGTTAATTTTCTATGACTTTTTTATTCGGATACATCTGTACCCCAGGGTAGTAAAATAGAATACTTTTTGATGGGTAGTGTTCCAGGGTTAAATATCTGTAAATACAAACTCCGTATTATATAAAACACTTAAATAATTAGTATCCAAACTTACTTAAAATTAAGCATGTTCATTAGTTTATACAGTGACCGGCATAAATATTGCAACATATGGGAAATTTTTTTATTATCGAAATACCCTAAAAAGTTTTTTGGGGGATAGGTTGTACATGTCTAAGAACCCCAACATTTATTTTGACACACGTCACATTACGACTAGTATGGCGGGAAATTTGAAAAATATGCCACGAATCTGCAAAAAGTGAAGTTAGATGACATCATATCCGAAAAAGTTATTTAAAAAATTTGTTTAGAATTCAAATTTGTGGTCATATGCAAAGTTTGGTAAACATATTTAGAAAAAAATAAAAATCACAATTTTTTCAAACAATTTTTAATTGAATTACATATTTCCATTTTTTTCCATTTTTATCTGCTCAACTGTAGTAATATTTCTAAATTTGGCTGATATTCAAACAATTTGGTCAATTTTTGCTTAATTAATACAGCGAAAATTGAAAAGTATTAAAAGTTGTCAGTTTCATTCTAACCTACTTAGCAAACATTACTTTTATAGATTTTTTTTGTTTTCTGCATTCAAATGGTAATTCTTAGTCCAAAACTGGTAACATTTAGCTTCACAGTGTTATTGCACGCACCGACGGTTTTTAGGTAGATTGAAATTTAATAAACTACAATTAATACTTTTAGCTAATGATGGGGATCCTTAAATAAGCAAAAACGTTTAAACAATAACTAATAGTATTGAATAACTAATAAATAAAACTCTAAAAATAGATACATGCTTAGATATGTATATGCTTAATAATGTTTATAAAGAAATCCACAGAAGAACCGAAAAGGGGGACACACTGAATTTTAAGTATTTGTTTATTAAAAAAAAACATATTTCTATAAATAATAAGTATCTGTTTTAGAAGTTTCCATTCCGACTTATGTACATGCCCATTTTTATTAGTTATTGTCTATTTAAATGTAATTTATCTATTTAGTATTTTATATTTCGCTAAAATTAAGTAGGTACCTATTTATTACTTACCTATTTACTTTTTTTGAGTTTCATGGACATTAAACTATTTTCATTTTTCCTATTGTTTATTATTCGTTGTTCTTTAATTTAAAAACCGACTTTCATACCTTCGGTGTAGTGTTCTTATTTTTTTTATTTTTCAATAAAAGTAATGCTTGCTAAGTAAGTTAGAATGAAACCGTTTGTAAAATTTTATTTATTACTACTAGATACAGTATCTTGCAACAACAACTGTCATAGTGAAAACGTACTTTTCAGTTTTCGCTGTAGTAGTTAAGCAAAAATTGACCAAATTGTTTGAACATCAACCAAATTTAGAAATTTACTACAGTTGAGCAGCTAAAAATGAAAAAAATGGAAATATGTAATTCAATTAAAAAAATATTTGAAAAAATTGTGATTTTACATTTTTTTTATATGTTTACAAAACTTCACATATGACCACAAATTGGAATTCTATGCAACTTTTTCAAATAACTTTTTTGGATATGATGTCATCTAACCTCACTTTTTGCAGATTCGTGGCATATTTTTCAAATTTACCGCCATACTAATGGTCACCTGACGTGTATCAAAATAAATTTTAGGGTTTTTAGACATGCACAACCTATCCCCGAAAAATTTTTTTAGGAAGTGTTGATAATAAAAAAATTTCCCATATGTTGCAATATTTATGCCGGTCACTGTACATATAAGGTTGAACGGCTCCTTGGAGGTATATTTTTGATCTTCCTTTATTTTCTTTAAGATTTTGTTTCATGTAGGAAGTGCTCCATCATAAGAAAAGCCATGTATGATTCTTCTTATCATGTATTCAATGCTATCGTCAACTGTAGAAAGCAGTGCCTTTCTTCCAACTCATTTTAATGGTGGTTCAATTAGTTCTCTAGCTTTATATTCACCAGTAATATGGTAGACACTTGTCCACAGATAGAGATGTGGTACCTCTTACTTCAAACTACCCTGACCTCCTTGCTTTCAGAATTTTAGTACGCCCCACTGCTGTCAAAATTCCAAGTTTTCAGACTATAAAACAATATTTATACATTTTTCCGTTTACATAAATAAAGAATTGATATTTATGTAAACAAGCAAAGCTTTAGTTGGGAACAATACACCCTTTCTATGGTATTATTTCATAACATGTCAAGCTTGACTGAAATCTTGTAACGACGCAGTAACATACGGCAACAACAATAACATGGTACCTATTATTCTCTCGGGCATTTAATTTTCCATTGTAGATGCATTCTTATTGTCCACGCCCATTTGCATATACTTATATATGTACAATCTACACTGGTGCATGTTAGAATTTTAAAACATTCACTTTAACCTATTGACGCTTCCAACTTATATAACCCTAATGCAACTGGTGGGACAAGAAAATCGTGTTATCGTTAGGCGCGTTATACCCATACTAGGTCCCCCGTGGATCCCTTTCGCGCTAGGAGAAAATTGAATCTCGAGTATCGGGTAGACTTGAGAAAGGTCAGAACTGTCAGCGGGATTGACAATCCTATTACGTTTACCAACAGACTACATCGCGTTAAATTGTACGCACACTTATGAATTAATTTTGTAGGTGTCCAATGACGTTGGGTAATTGAGTTTGAAACGCGGTGTGAGATCATTATATTCTCGTTTCCCCTTATGCAATATCGTAATTTAAATACCACAACTGTGTAATGAATCAGATATTTTTGCTTTAAAATTTTATGGTTAACGAGTTGTAAACGTGGGTGGTTTGAGAATTGTACGTTGTAAATTATTCTAATTTCTTTTATTGAGCGTTTGAAATTCAGCAAGACAAATTTTTATCTACTTGTTGTGAATTCCAATATAATGGTTTTAGTCATGCGTGAGAAGAACATGACTGACTGAATCTATTAAACATTCAATAGCGCTGCCAGTTTATGACTTTTTGCGGGCAGGAGATCATTTCTCAATTAACGGACATGAAGGCCTAAAATTAAAATCAAGCTTAGGAATGCAGTTTCCAATATTGAAGTATCATAACTTCTAACAGTCCTGTCATGATACCTTCAATACTGATTGCATATGTATCTAATTAAAGATGTTGAGACCATTTATGTCGATGTAATAATGTAGATTTCTTCGTGAGTGCGGAGTACGTAAACAGGTCTAATTAGTAGTAATTATACACATGTATGTATGTATGTATATGGTTTAGTTTCAGATCATAATTTTTATTTACTTATTTAATTATTTGCATATGTATATCTAACTTAAAGCCAGCAGAATTACGAATCTATTTTTTAAGTGGTTGGCTTAGACGTAATAAGGAAGTTGGTTGTGTCATAGGATAACAAAACATTGTCGTCCTTAAACAGAAGCAACCAGTGCTATAGCAATCTATACATTTGACTTAAGGATAAACGCCACAAGAGAACACAAGAATGGAAGAGCAGACTCAGTTAATGGAAAAGACGGGTTGCAAGCAATGTTATCTACTCTGACAATGTCGAATATCACAGTATGAAGTCCACCCTGGTTAACCATTCCATCGCTTCCGCAGAGAGTTCTATAATATCTGAAAGGGGCACATGATATGGGCACATGGATGTGCTGCACTATTTGACTGCCATCATGGAGCTTAAAATCATAAGGAGTCGCATTTACGTCCAGGATCTGAAGCCATACAAAAGCGCCTCTTGTTTCCCTCTCTGCAGTCTGGTGTCTTTAGGGCTAAAGTTAAAGTTGGCAACGTTTTGCGCTGTTGTCAAGACTAAGTGTCTGGATCTGAGGCGTTGCCTCTTATTTGGGAAATATTTTGGTACGGGGAGGTCTTGATCGACGAATATTTGGTAGTTGAATATGGTTTAAGACAGGAATCCGGTACACTTTATCGTTCTGGAAATGATGCTTTAAGCTGTATGTCTACGAATTTTGTGTGGCTGCTGATAATTCACATAGGTGCGCTGTACTCTGTCACGGACTAGACTAGGCTAAGGGCAGTAATCCTCACAATGGCTACAGATGGACTCCATGTTGATCGTGTCAGCTTATGCAACTAGGTATATGTTGTTTTAAGTTTCGCAACTGTATCAGTTAGGTGCTGTATAAGTAGAATTATAATTAAGAATTGCCAAAATTTCAATTACGACCAAGTTCACCATAACGCTGCCAACCCTTCGGTAACTGTTTTTGCTTTAACTGAATACACCTAGCGTGAGAATTTAGAGATTAGCTAAAAATAAAAAAATATTAAAGAAATTAAAGTCTAAGTAATGATAAGACATGCTCGTATTACCAGGTATCCATTATCAGTCCACTCATACGTGGAAATAATCTTGTATGACCATTATTATAAGAATTTAAAGCTATAGTTGGTCCAAAGACCACTATTAATTTCTCTTTATAACCCAATCTAGCGGTAATTAATATGGTATAGAAGCAACCAAGCTTTTTTTTAACATAACTATTTTTGCTCTTGCTAACTACATAAGAAATTAGCCCGATCATTGCTCCTTTCCATTTACTTACTAAAAATCAAACAATTTTCCAGTTCTTTTTATCATCTATTCCTCCTTGTGCTCTATGGTTAGTTTTACTATGACTTCAATACGTCCTACTTTAGCAAAAGACCTTAGTGGTACTGTGGTCTTTCTTTGGTAGATTCAATCTTTATCTTTAACACGTTCGCTGCCAAGGTAAATTTGTTAGTCTTGCCAATAACGCCATGTCCATCCATATGGGTTGCCACAAGTTCTCAAGTTTTTGCTTTTATCCACCCATTTGGGTGGACAGCAAGGGTTTTTTAAAACTCTGTTTTGAACGACATCTACTCACTACAGGTTGACTTCTGACCGTGTCCACCTTTTTTGGTGTACAAATTAATTCGCTTGCAAGTTATCATCACGTGTTGGTAGCAGTTTACAGATACCTACTTGTCTATCCACTGGGGTGGACACTTCAAATTTGCTTATTTATTCATCACGTTTTTAATCTTGACCTAAAAGGTGTATGTGATTTTGTGAAATTGTGATACATACTGGATAAGAAATGAGCAAGAGGATTACGCGAGTAAAGATTTTTGACGAACCTAATGCAAAGCAACGATTGACCAATAAAGAGCTTGAGGAATATTGGGAAAATTACACGAGTAGTGAAGAAGAACTCTTTCAGGACAGTGGTAGCAAATACATACAAAGTGAATCGAGTAATTCTGATAAAACTTCAGATGCAGAAGACGATAGCTAAGAAATTAGCTATCGTCTAGCCTACTCCCGAAGTAAACAGAAACGGTATGTATAAGAGATATAATTACTTTAGGCATTATCA
>SMLS01066044.1:0-71751 GCA_004785975.1 Popillia japonica | reverse complement strand
AAAAAAAAACGACATTACAATATGTATTTGCTTGTATTAAAAATCAAATAGTAGTGTAGTTCGAATAGAGAACAAAGAAACAAAGTTTTATGTGAATAAATTTCCTCCCTTTTCCGCATACTGTTCTATTCTATCTTTCTATCATTAGGTAAGAGCTGACTATGAATTATCTCATTTAAACGTCCCTGGAGATAAAAATCTACAATTGCTAGATCTTGGTGACCATCTTATTGGTCAATTTACTCCAATCCATCCATCTCCAAATTTTTTTTTAATTAATTTACTACAGCGCAAGCCATGTGAGCCAGGGAGCCATCAAGCTTCTTTCATTTGTAACGATTTTCTCACCCATACATTCATTACCTCCTTCCAGATATTGATTAAAAACTGCAAAGATTGTCTTCTTAACGAGGTGGTAACGTTGTTGTCCACAGATTGTATAATTATTACAGCTGCAGTATCTTCTTCAACATCAAATAGCACTGCCTAATTTTTAATGTTTTGTACAGAACCAGTTTTCAGAAATTATTTCATTGTCATTGTGTCATTGTGCAGCCACCATGTTGGCAAACTCTGCTACTGATTTGGTAACAATGAAACGCTCTCAACTTGCAAATTGTCTATTGCAGAGACATACCAGAGACAATTATTTTATAAAAAAAGTACATAATATGTAGCCTACATAAAATATGTATGTTACATCCTATTTAGAACATCGAAGCTAAATTTAAATACTCAATCAATTTCTATTAGCGTTCCACATTTCGTTTTCTTGTTAATGAAGACGAAAGTATAATTAATTATGTTACGCTAATTTGTAGCGAAATCTCGCGTTTCGAAGACAAATGACCAAAGAGCTAAAGTGACTGCAAGCCAAGGAGATTGAGCAGGGCTGCAGAATGGTGCGCGTTTCATTTAAGAGATAATTTTACTTGTTGTAATAAATTGAGATTATATTTCGTCCTTGACGTCATGTCGGTGTTGAAATAAATATATATAAAGTATGGAACATGAGTTTTAAGAAAACGTTTTGACAAGGAATGTTTCGTTTCTCGTTATACGGTACAGTATTTTAGTATTGTTATATGTTCACTTTTTTTGACGTGTTTGGTGTAACACAAAGTCGTGACAACACAATTCCAATTAAATAATCGAATTCGGAAAACTTGGAACGAAAAAATACGAACATAACCTCACAAGCTTTAAACTTGGACTCAAAAATATTCGCCGCCGTACAAAATACGTCAAATCATTGACACGACAGACTAACATTCAAGAGCATCCATTATTCCATAGTTTTAATAAAATACATCAATTCTGCAGCAGACTAGCATGGAATAAGAATACGTTTTTACGCCTCACCGAACGTCAAGGTGTCTTCGAATCTTTGTCGATTCTCTTCTGAACGGCAAACACCCCAAACAAGCTTGCTAGACGTAACAGGCGGGTATGTATTATCATTGGAATTATGCCATTTTGGGTGCTCGAATGGCATAATTCCATTTCCGAAACGAATCCGATTGTCTAGCGAGAGAAGCTAGTGTCTGGGGAACATAAGAGATCTAGGAATATACATACACTCTACTTCTATATTGTGTGCCCCCCAAAGTTGTACAGCAGTGATACCAAAGTTATCCGCATTCATATTGGAGCTAGTGCTCCCATATTCCATTCATGTCATGATAGCATGAACGGTGAATTAATTGAAATGGGGATATTGAAATGCCCATACAGACTTAAAAGAGTAAGAACTACACTCACATTATCGCCTTTAACTATCCTTCAATTCTATAATATATCCGAACTGATTGCCTATTCATATTGTATGTATGTATTGGTTTTGTATAAATAAGAATTCTTAAGATCGAGCATATTCGTTAAAAATATTTCGTCTCCTAAAAACCATCGTTAAAACTTGCCGAAAATTTTGGAAAGCACACTCGAAAAAGTAAAGACCAAATTTGGTGTAACGAATCAGTAGAAGAAACGACACAACTTATCCAACATGAATACACTTTGAGAGATAAATATAAAATAATTAGATTAAAAGAGGTACATACAGTGTGTCCCCGGATCGACGCATGAATAGGTAAAAAAGTCTGAAAATTTTTGAGTTGAAATTTCATCTTCTGGGGTTCAGCCCTGCTTGGACAGAAACTAATTTGTGCCATACTTTTTGTTTTGAATAATCAAGCATGCCTTGAAAATGTACGAAAAGTGCTTTTCCTGTAGGAGATATGACAAAATATTATTAAGAAAAGTTGTTCAGATTGACAAATTACGCAAGTGTGCAAAATTTCAACAAGATCAAGCATGCCTTGGTAATTTACACAAAAGTAATTTTTCCCACTAATAAAGTGCTTTTTCTGTAGGAGATACGACAAAATGTTATTAAGAAAAATTGTTCAGATTGATAAATTATGCAAATGTGCAAAATTTCAACAAGATTAAGTATGTCTTGGAAATGTATGTGTTGCCTTATTTTCCAAAACGCATAGTGTGCTATGAATGTAAGAAGATAAAAATAAAATAACGTTTTGACACTTGTCAAAAATAGTTAATTCTAAATTGACGTAGTGTTTTCTGTGGTCTAAAATTGATCTCAAAATTCGTAAATATCACTGCGAAATATCACAAAAGTTATGCTTGCTCTACCAGAACGGATCTACTTAATTCAGTGTTATGGTATAGGAGAATTATCTATTCCAGCGGTTATTAGACTATTTAATGTGAAGTTTCCAAACACAGTATTGGTCCAATCTACAGCATCCAGACTGGTTAAAAAATTTCTGACTACCGGCAGTGTACATAATATACCAAAAAAAAAGAAAAACTTTGATGAAGATGACATAAGTACTGTGTTAGCAATGGATTCATTACGTGAACAACCCAAACTGTCACTAAGAAAGCGATCAGAACAGACTCTCATTAGCAGATCACATTTGCAACGCGTTTATAAAGCAAGAAAGGTTAAACCATATAAAGTCAGATTTCTTCACACGTTAGAAGAGGGGGATGAAGCCCGAAGGTTGGAATTTTGTCTCACTTTGGGTGAGAAAATTCTGGAGGATCGGGATTTCCAAAGAAATATTATTTTCTCAGATGAATCGACTTTTACTACTAATGGTGTGCCTTCCTCACAGAATTGTCGATATTGGTCTGAACAGAATCCCGATTATGTCATAAATTCTAAGCGCCAATATTTTAAAAAGGTTAACGTCTGGTGTGCAGTTTCCTATCGTTGTGGTGTAATTGGACCATATTTTATTGAGGGAAGACTTAATCAGCATACATATTTAAATATTTTGAATTGGTTTGTGGACGAACTGCCATACGAAGCAAGATGTTTTTCATATTTTCAACACGACGGTTGTCCTGCCCACTCGACTTTGGGAGTTTGTGAATGGCTGAATCAGCATTTTCAAAAATGGATAGCCAATGCTGGTCACATTTTATGGCCGCCCAGATCTCCTGATCTAACAATAATGGATTTTTTCTTTTGGGGTCGGATAAAATAAATAGTATATTCGAATAGGATTCCAAATGATGTAGAGGTATTAAAGAATCGCATTAGAGATGCAGTAAATTCAATTTCCCTTGAGGAGATAAGAGCAGCGTTCAATGCATTTCGGACCAAAATTGAGGAATGTGCGAATAAAGGCGGTGGACTTATTGAATGAATAGATATTTCAGATTATCTGAATTTCGATATTTTTGTTTCAACGAAGTGAATTGTTCGAGTTTTGTCATTTTTTATATTCATATCTAATAAACGATGAAGTAAACCGATCTTGTTGAAATTTTGCACACTTGCGTAATTTGTCAATCTGAACAATTTTTCTTAATAACATTTTGTCGCGTCTCCTACAGAAAAAGCACTTTTTGTACATTTTCAAGGCATGCTTGATTTTTCAAAACTAAAAGTATGGCACAAATTAGTTTCTATGCAAGCAGGGCTGAACCCCAGAAGATGAAATTTCAACTCAAAAATTTTCAGACTTTTTTACCTATTCATGCGTCGATCCGGGGACACACTGTATACGAAAACTTGAGACTACCACTTAGATACTCATACTATACTGCTGCAAAATCTGTATAACTATGGCGTTCGTGGAGCATGTTACGACTGGATAGCTTCATATTTGGATAAGCGTAGCCAAACTGTAGTTATCAAACAAAATCGTATCGACGCACATTCCCAATCAAACTTTTTAAATATGAGTGTTCCGCAGGGGTCGGTTTTAGAGCCACTGCTTTTTGTAGATTATGTGTACGGAATGAACTATAGCCAGCTCTCACTTGCTGGCAATAAATCTGCCTCGCTAATATCCGAGTGGACACAATCAAATTTTTTACAACTAAATAAATCTAAATGTAAGATAATAGTCTTTGATAAACATTAACGGTCTGATTGTTCGGTTGTAATTCGTGTAGATGGGGTTGCAATACCAGAATATACTTATAATAAGTTTCTCGCATTGACTTTGAACAGACATCTGTCATGGGAACATCACATTAATGAAATTAGTAAAGTTCTCAACTGTTTAATGTTTGCTGTGCGACTATTATCGCGCAATGTAGGTATTCCAGTACCTACTAATCACATTTTACCGGGCTTGTATTGAATCTAGACTGCGATATGGCCTAATTATGTGGGGAAGCTCCAGCCATGCGAAAAGTTTGCTCATTCTACAGAAGAGAGCCATGCGCATTATTTTCTCTTTAAAATCTAGAGACTCTTGTAAAGAGCATTTCATAGACAATGGAATAATGTTCCCTCAGTATATCTGCTCACTGCTCTCAGTTATATGAAAAGTCTTCAAACTACAGTTGTGTCAAAATTTATAACAAGCTACCCGTTCAGATGAGGGAGACACAATCCATCAATAAATTAAAAAAAAAACTAAGGATTATCTTGTTCGTGCTGGCTATTATTCTGTCAATGAATTTTTGGAATGATTTATGTACATATGTTAGTTAGCCTACTAATGCTATACCGTATTTTTATTCTACATTTTTTAACGTATTTTTAATTTTTAATCTTTTATCATTATTATTATCATATGGGCGCCAAACACTGCCAACCAACTTCCTATCATAGGCTCTATTACTAAACAAGTTTTCAAACGGATTTGACAATTCTGAATCTTTATCTTCTTGCACGATATTTTGCTGATTCAACGAAGAATCGTTGGTGACTGTCATTAACTCGTTAGTATCGTATGGAACATAAATTTTGAGAAAAAATTTTGACGAGAAATGTTATTACCAAACATGGCTCAACTCAGTTACCACTGGTCTAGGAAAGATGCTCGTTTGTTACTTACTATGGTTTGTACTTATATGGTTTTACAAGATGTTATACAAGATTGAAATACGAAAGTCTATATATAATTTTGTTGGTCGAATACCTAAGCGGAATTGGCTCAATTAAGGAATGTGAAATAGGTTTGCCATGTACCTAATTAGCGAAAAGTAGACGATCTCCAGTTTTGGCCCCACATGAAGTAAACAGACTCATCCAATCTGCTCAAGACAGAGTTGGAACGTTTACACGCACTTTAGGTCGTAGATTTGGAATTGCCCATAGGACTTGGCAGAATTTTGACTAAAAATTGATTAGAATGTCGGAGAAGGAGGAAGTGTCCCAAATAGACCACAACCCAAATAGAGAGAATCCCCAGATGCTGACGAACATTAAGGCGTCAACATTTTATTGACAGAGTTATTATGGGTCATATGAATAAAACCGAAGGAAATGCTCTAAGCAATTGCTTCAGAGCATGAGCATCTAATGCAGAGTAAACTTGTTGTCGAGAAGTATATGCTCGTTTTCGTATGAAAAAAGATTTTTTCATAGAAGTGAGTAGTTGCTCATGTATATAGGAGTGTTTACTCCTATTTACAGTTTTAAAACAGATGCTTCTGTTAAATTTTGCATGCCTATGCACTTATAGTAATAGTAGTTTATATTAGTCGTTCTATTCATTCGACGTTTGACTAAGATAGCGATGAGTACTTCGGACGATCAAGCATCTAACATAAGCCTTGATGAGGTCGATATTCAAGGTGATTTTGTAAATATATAACAGACCATAAAATAATATTTCAAAAATCGCAAACTCCGGCAGTAAAGGAGCTAAAACGTAATGCACTAGCTGAAATTAAGAATAAATACGGCACAAATTTCGGGTGCCAAATAAGCAGCATGCAAGTACTTAAAAAAATTAATAATATGAAAGCGAGAGTGAAACAGAAAAGGGATATAAACGGACCGGTAATAAAACTATTAAATTAAAAGTCTGGGAGAAACGATTATTAACAATGATGTTTGGCATTTCTAAGTTCTTCATTGGTCTGGGGAAACTTTATCCACTCATTTCCCCTTTCATATATTTTATTACTTACTTCAGTAATAATTTTTGAGACGGTGCTTTGGTGAATGCCTAGGTCTTCTCCTATTCCGGACTGAAAACCTGGGTCGCCTACATATCGCAAAAAACACTTCATTTTAATTTCATTGAATACAGCTCCGCCTCTTGTGTCCAAATTATCATCACCATAAAAGTAATGCGTAATCCATTCAACATTTTCTTTAGTAAATCGATATAAAACTTTATAGTCGCGATTGTCGGTTACTTTGCGACATTTATAACGTTTTGGTCCGTTACGGATCTGATTAGGCCTTAACAATTCAGCCATAGCATCTGCTTTGTAAATTTGTATATAAGAGTAAGTGCTTATATGACGAGCATCTACTCCTCTACTTAAAAATTTTGCTCAATTTTTATTCATACCAATGGTAGCGTTTATTCCAAAAAAAGAGAGCAGAGAGTAAATGCTCTGTTTTATTCATTCAAGACCCATTGTTTTAGATGATGAGAAATATTTTATATTATCGAATTTAGAAGTAAAGGCTAACGATGGTTTTTACATCTCCAATATTGCAAATTGTCCTGACAACGTAAAACTTGAACCAAAAGCGAAATTAGCTGACAAGATTATGATGTGATGTGCTATTTCCCAAACAGGAATTCAAGAAATTACGTTGGGAGAGTTAAAGGTGAACCTTTGGATGCACCCTTTGGATGCAAACATCTATAATTGCAAATGTCTACCTAAATTAATAAATTTCCTTAACACTCATCATCCTATCGTCATAATACTTTCCCAATGTTTAGGTTTTGATAAAATTTTCACTACTAATCGATTAATATTTAAAATTTATTGTATAATTATATTTCGAATTTATTTCATTCGCAAATTCGAGTAATGTTGGGTTAAAAATAGATTTTGCTATCTCTTATATATGCTGTACAGGAAGTACAATGTATGAGATTAATTCTCTTAGAGCACGTTTTTTTAAAACACATTTAAGTAATGAAAATTTGTCCCAAATTTCCAGATACATATTTTCTTCTTAAGTACAGTTTTCCGCACATTTTCCGTTTAATTTTGCAAAAGATAATATTGATTTCCATCAAGCGGAAAACTTCCTAATTTAACTCGAATTCGAACACAGCGCAATAAATATTTTTGCTTATTAACCTTGAAGAATATTCTATGATATTTCTAACCATGCAAGAGCAACAAGTTATTAATGAAGAACCACTATTATTGTGAAACGTCTGTGTTGTTGTTTGACGACCTCAAGTACGAATTGTTATTTACACACGTATTACTTGTTAATTTAAACTATTAATGCAACAACTTCTAACAACAATTAATTAACACAATTGCAAATCGTCATGCTTATTATTGTGTTTTAATTAAATAAAAATAATCTAGAAACAAAATGCAAAAATTCGATTTCGCTTACCTTAACTGCAATAAATCACTAACACCGGAAGGACGTCTATGATAACACACAATGTACGATGCGTCAGATAGGTGCGAGCTTTACGCTACGTAAAATAACCCAAACTGAGCGCGCGCTACAGACGATCTGCGGCTACCGATCCTGTAACTGATCTGTCTCAACGGACCGCAACATACTGCGACTGTGCTTTCTCCTTCTCTTCCTAAGAGCTAATTAACTGCAATACATTATTACCTACCGATACTAGGTGTGTGTATGTATGTATCTACGTATGTACGTGGCAGGTGGTAGCATGGCCCGTTCAAGACGTGTTAGTTTATTTTCGGTAGTTACAAAGCTAGAAACTTTAGCTTCAAGGTATCCCACGATGTCCAGTATTACGAAAATTAATTTCTCCTGTCTCTGACATAAAAACTGCTATGAACAATGCTCCAATGCTTGTGTGCGTAAATCATTACGAAATTAGAAGACTAGAAGGTGAACTTCCTGCAGCTTTGACTCCCCCGATAGAAAGGGCGACCAAATATATACTTCGCTTAATGCAATTAATCAGCGAAATTCATTAAAATGGGGCCAAAAAGAACTTAGCATGGCTACGCAGATGAAGTTGAGAGAAGAAAGTGAAGGAGATGCAGCGAGGCTTGTCAAGATGGATATTTTTGGTCCTAATATTTCTGCCAGAAG
Source organism: Popillia japonica (assembly GCA_004785975.1). Taxonomy (NCBI): domain Eukaryota; kingdom Metazoa; phylum Arthropoda; class Insecta; order Coleoptera; family Scarabaeidae; genus Popillia; species Popillia japonica. The sequence continues at coordinate 63,248 of SMLS01066044.1, read as the reverse complement.
AACCACTACAAAGTCCCATTCCATAGTCTACGAAATGTCGTCCAATAAAAATCGTTTTCTACAAAGAAGCTATTCATCCACCGTTGTTCCTTATGAGGATTGATGGGCAAAATTTTTATTAAATCTGGTTAAAAGAAGTCAAAGAAGAAAACGATGAAGAATCGTTAGGACTTGGTATGTCTAGTTTTACATATATGTAGACTCCTTTTGGGCCTCTTGGTTGACACATCAAAACAGGAATACAGCAAGAAGGTTATATTTTCTGAGAGCTATGGAAACCAATTGGCAGGACGTCGCTATTCTATTAGCTAGTTCCTTCATCTTCCTATTTATTTTCGCGAAATGGGTGTACAAATACTGGGAGAGGAAGAAAGTTCTCTATCTAGAACTGACATTCCCCCTGGGTAATTTAGAAGCTCCATGGGCTATCAAAATCGGCCTTCACAAAACGATAGTGGACATCTACAACAATTTCAAAGCTAAAGGTTACAAATACGGAGTATATTGAGACCTGTGATCGTACCCGTCGATCTAGATGTTGTCAAACTTATAATGATTAAAGATTTCCAATATTTCGTGGATAAGGGGAAAATCCGATCCGTTAAGCGCTCACTTATTCAGAATCGAAGGTGATAAATGGAGATCGTTACGTACCAAATTAAGTCCAAGTTTTATTTCGGGAAAAATGAAATGCATGTTTCAAAGGGTGGTGGATTGCGGACAAGGTTTGGAGAATGAGTTACTTCTTCTTTTTTAAAAAGGGAAAGCTTGGTTTTTGTTCTCTCGGGGACGTGAGAACTTCTCTGAAACCAGATGCAGCATTTATCAATAAATAATTATAATCTAATTGCTACTTTGGATGAAATCAGCAGATGGGCTTAATGATGCATGTCTCCTACTCCTCTTCCGCAAATCGAAAAACAAAAGTAAAAAAGCATGCATGACCTATTTACTGTGAAAAGCAAGCATGAAAGTCTAGTTATTACACTAGAAATAATGAAAACATAAAAATATTACATGCATGAAAGATACACTAAATCTACTAAAAAGTATGTCCAAATTCTTTAAATCTTAATTTCATTCTTCCTTAAAAAGTTGAACAGAATTAAATAGATTTTTAGAGAATTAAATGCCATAAGGTACGAAATCTTCAAAGGAGTATTACACCTAGTAGCTACCAGATCTCTGACGAGTGAATCGATAGGTCTCTTGTAGTTCAAGCATCCAAAAATATATGTTCAACACAAGAACAAAGGGGCGATGTTGCTACGCCGATCCGATATAGGTGTGCTTCTGAACAACAATGTCCCAACCTGATTCTCTTGAAGGTCACAACAAACTCCCGTGATATCCACGGAAGAAATCCATACCAGGGGACCACTCCAACCGCATTTTGAATGTCATAATATCTAGATCCTTTATCTCTTGAAGTCTTCTCCCACCATCTCTGCCAATCCTCAACTGCATCAAATCGAACGTTACTGCATCTTAATGTCCTGCCCTGCTTTGCCAACCTATCTGCCCTTTCATTTCCTGGAATGCCGGAGTGCCCAGGAACCCATAATAAGATTATATTCTTATGCCGATCCTCCAATGAAATTATCATCTCTTTAATTTCCCATTACAACTTATTACGACATAGCTTAGCGTAGCAGTTCTCTATTGCCCGCAAGGCGCTTAATCAATCAGATATGATAACAGCATTTGATATGTCAAGTGTCTCTATCTTGCGAATTGCGATGAAAATTGCGATCAGCTCTGCCGTGAAAATTGTTGCTTCAGGAGGGTTATCGCAAAAAATACCAAATACTGCTGAGTGCGGGTTCTCTCGCACAGAGCCATCTGTATAAAACTTAGAATAACCTGGCCAAGAAGAACTAATAGACGCCGAAATAACTGCTTCTACAATAATACGAGGAACCACCTGGGAGGAGAATGAGATAGAGAAGATGCGTAAGAATAGAGAATCTATTGATATTAAAGAATTATTTTTTGCACTATTTACGGCGAACGTGATCGGATCGTGCGCTTTCGGCATGGAATGCAACTGCTTCGAAAATCCCAAAAATGAATTTCGAGTTTATTCGAAAAAATTCTTCGAATTTAGCGGTCTGAGATTCCTGCGCATAACACTCACTCTTAGTTTTCCTTCGATATGCAGAAAACTTGGTGTAGTTCAATTACCGAAAGACGTGTCAACATTCTTCATGAAGTAATAAGGGATATAATCAATTATAGAGAAACTCATGATGTAAAAAGGAACAATTTCGTCCAATTGTTATTGAATATTAAGAATGGAGTTACTAACGATGGAAGCTCGTTTACGTTTAACGAAATAGCCGCACAGGCGTTCGTGTTCTTCATAGATGGGTTTGAAACTCCATCTTCGATAATGATGTTTGCTTTCTATGAAATGGCTAAAAACCAAGACATTCAAGATAAGGTTCGGGAAGAGATTCGAAGAGCTGTCGCCAAATATGATGGAAACATAACTTACGATACTGACCTATACGAGTCAAGTTTTTGATGGTGGGTGTAACATCTCTTAAATAAAATACATTTTATAACATCTCCTTCATTCTATTTCAGAGGCGTTACGAAAATATCCTATCGTAGCATCTCTACAACGAGTGGCTACCAAAGATTATAAACTTCCCGGAGAAGATCTCGTCCTAAAGAAGGACACTAAAGTAATGATATCACTGCAATGCATTCATTAAGATTCCGAATATTATCCAGATCAGGAGAAATTCGGAGAATAAGGAAAAACTAAAATTGGTGCAGCTATAATGCTGAAGGATTACAAATACACTTTAAATCAACACTTCATAGTAGAGTTATTTGGTGTCTCCTGTTGGGAAAGTGGTCTAAACTTTTCTAGCGTTAGACGACATGATACGTTTTGGAGAAGATATACTTCATCGCACAATTTATGTTTTAATGCTGTGAATAAAGTAATTCCAGCGAAGAGCAGACTTATACCGCGTCACTATAAGAAGCTTACCGTATCAAATAATATTGCGACCGCTTTCCTTTATATGCTAGGTACTCAATTTTTGTTTAGCAGCTCACACCATTAAAAGCTGACACATCCTTAATGTTTCGGGCTCTATACATTTTTATTATAGAAATATTTTTGTTATAAATGGTATCTACTCCATAAAATGTATTAGTTGGTAAGTATTTTTATCTAAGAATTTCATTTATATGCAACAAAAATAGCAGAACGCATTCAAGAGACGATGGACATCCTACGAACTTTCTTTGATATACTTTACTCGTATAAATCCGTAAAGAAACCATCCTACGCGTATGGGAGGCATTGCCTACGTACATACATTCACATATCAGGAGATTTAGATTTGCATCTAGAAATATTCCTTGTTGGAAACAAATTATAAGTTAGATGTGGTAGGAGGAATAAAAACTATGACGTATTGGAAAATGCATTATACATACGTACAAACAGATACTTGGAGATTTCCTCCGGCATAATCATTAACCATCGGAAAAAGCTGACAGCATATTGTGTTCCTAAGAATTATCTGCATACAGGTGCAGGTGAGAATGTGGACTGCAATAAAAAATACATAAAACACTGTCTCGCCAAAGGGTCTAGCACATCTGATGAAAGGTTCTTACCTTGTTTTTATTGAAAAACTTGAAAATCTATGAAAACGTCAAAAATATAAGAAATGACATGTGAGAAACGACAAGAATGTGAATAATATGAAAGAAAGTCGAAGATGTAAAAAGAAAGGATAAAAAATTCATAAAAATTAAACGTTAAAAATTTTTAAAAATGTCAACAAAAAGTGAAAACTATCAAAAATTTTAAAAACGTCATAAATATATAGAAATATTTTACATTATTTGCAGGTTACAAAGTTGCTTGTTCGTATTTCTACGTGCTCAGTAGCATTTATTAAAGTTTGAATGGAAAACTGTTAAAAATTGACAGCTGTCAAAAATATATTAAACCGCTTTAAATTTTTACAGTCAAAACATAAAATAGACAGTGTATCTATTTTACTATAAAAGCGTAACTATAACAATAAATATAGGGATGGTACACAGGCTTTAATACATGCAGTTTTTGGTAAAAAAAATGGATAGGTACATACATACATATGCATATGCATGCATATGGTTTTTATCTTTCAGAATCATGTTCCACCAATCCGACTTTTTTGTAACTTTAACATGCAATAGCTAACTAATGAACAAATAAGATATATATTTTTTGGTAGCTGTCATTTTGGCGGCTAGTATAAGAAACCACCTCCAAAACTATATTTCTCGTTTTTTGCGTTTTCCAATGCCGCACAAATTCTAAAAAAAATATACAGGGTGTCCCATCGTTCATTAGAAGTTTATGAGGTTCTCACCAAAATATAAATTTGAAAATTCAGAGTTATACACAATTGGTTATGTTCTCTTTAATTAAAATATTTTTAGATTCCTAGCGCCTAGTCGCCATCTAATTTGCTATTTTTAATGAAACACACCATATATTTTTACATATTTGGATTTGCCTATTATTAAGCTTTACAAATATCTTTAATGTTTGCAATTTGGTTTGGGCGTTTTGTAGTTATTCGATTTTTTATAAAAAAAAGTTGCTATAGTAGACGTTTATTCAAAAAATCAGAGAGCACTTGATATTTTGAATATCAATTTAGGATTCATAATATGCAGAAACAACATGTTGGAGTATGTTTTGGCACTGAGAACGGCTGTCTAACCTATATGGTTACTTTACTATGGCACGTTAACTTTGACAAATTTTGAAGAACCATAACTTAATTTTTTCAAATGATACCCCCTATATTTTATTAGTTAGCCATCTTCAGCGTCTAATTTTACACCTTTTATATCCAACATGTCCTATATCTGAAATTGATAGTTTAGGAGATAATTAGCTTCTTTTAAAAAACGCACACGTTACACATGACTCATACATACTTATTTAGTGTGCCATGAAAAATAAGCGTTCTCAAAGACTTATTGTCAAAGTCTAATGTCAAAGTTACACTTCGCCGTTACTTACAGTTAAAATGGATATCGATAACGAAAACAATATGAAATACTTAATTTATTTTTTATATCGGGAAAGTGCGACAAAGTTCTAGTGTAGTTGGTGATGAGGATGAAGAATTGAATACCTTAACTTATTTCGAGGCCAATTCCAGCGCCTCAATTCGAGCTGCCGAAGAAGATCTGCAAATCAGTAAGTCTTCAGTACATAGAATTTTGAAAAAGCATCACTTCCACGACTACAAGCTAACTCATTAGTGCAAGACCTTCATCCTCAAGACTCCAACGACAGAGTTAACTTGTGTGAATTTTTTGATTTGTGTAAACATTGTTTTCGTTATTGTTCTATATTTCAACTCTATAGCAGTAACGTAAAGGCACTTAAGGGATAATTATTAATTTACTACCATCAAACGACGAAGCGTAAGTTTGACGTTAGATTTTAGCAATAAATCTTTGAGAACGCTAATTTTCCATGGCACACAAGATAAGCATTGATGAGTTGTGTGTGCATTCTTTAAAAACTCTAATTATATCCTAAACTATGAATTTCAGGTATAGGACATGTGGAATATAAAAGATGTATAATTAGATGCTGAAGACGACTAAGTAATAAAAAATCGGGGGTGCCATTTGAAAAAATTAAGTTATGGTTCTTCAAATTTTCGGGAAGTTCACGTGCCATAGTAAGGTAACCACACCATTTAGACAGCCGTTCTCGGTGCTAAGACATACTCCAACATGTTGTTTAAGCATACTATGAATCCTAAATCGATATTCGAAAAATCGAGTGTTCTCTGATTTTTTGAATAAACGTCTGCTACAGAAAGTTTGTTTAGAAAACATCGAATAATAACTACAAAACGCCCATATCAAATTGCAAAAATTAAAGATATTTGTAAAGCCTAATAACAGGCAAATCCAAATATGTAAAAATATATGGGGTGTTTCATTAAAAATAGCAAAGTAGATGGCGACTTCCGGTGTAACCGGAAATGCTAGGAATCTAAAAATATTTTAATTGGAGAGAGCATAACCAATTGTGTATAACTCTGAATTTTCAAACTTATATTTTGGTGCGAACCGCATAAACTTTTAATGAACGGTCTCGCTGGGACAGCCTGTATATCCTCTTCGGTCCCAGAACAAAAAATAGTCGAACGTTTTGAATTTTTTCCATTTTCCTGGGGGTATATGATATAAATGACATTTTAATTAACATATTTTTTTCAAATTACGTTTTTTTCAAAAAAGGCAGTACAGTCAGCCGGACATGGGGGGTGTAGTCAAATTTTTTCAAAAACATTTAAAATTATACTTTATTTCAACTAAATATAAATTCGAAAAATGCAAATTATAAAATGTGAATTCACTTATGAAAATCATAAAAACATTGTCTGTCATACTGATTGCATAAAAATACGTTGCAAGTTTGACACTTCAAACGAGATTGGTTTACGAGCTTTTCTTCTCTGATCCGTTAGGGGTTCGTACTTACTCCTAGATTATTGTCGGATGAGGAAGTACTTTGTTCTGCTTCTACCAAGTCGGTTGTAACTGAAGGCACATTCTTTGCCAAGAATTCTGCAACGTAAATTCTAAATGCAAGAAAATCCTTGTTGAAATAAAGTTAGAGGTAGTTCGTCTTCTGATGAAAAGTTATCAAGAGTTCGTGGTGAACTTACTAGAACTGGAGTGTGCGTTATACTAACGTCCAAAATCTACAGTATGCAGCATGTCATCTTCAGCTTCGTCCAGGACTTCCTCTTCTTCAGATAGTTCATAATCTATTTGTGAAGACTCATGTAATTCATCAATGTCCTCTTCTAAATCGCCTTCAATATCACTGTTTTCCGCCAATTTGACCAACTTTTCCTCAGACAATGGTCTTTTTCCAATAATAAACTAAAAATTAAATTATGTAATTCAATTGAAGGTGAAATATTAAGAAACAGATTTTATGAATTTGACGAATTCAAACCCAACGTCCAGTAAACTGGACATTAACAAAACTACCACTTGAGCAATCCCTTTGTAAATCAAATTGAAACAAACATCGTCAACACAATGCCAGTCGTCTAATTAACAGTTTTCAATTATAATTTGTAGAAATGTACATAAAAAAACACGAATGTTACCGTTTTTTTTACAGCGATCCATTTGAACTCATAACCTCACACAATTCGTTCCAATAACAATAGCGCGGCTATGTAAACATTAGTACAAAAAATGCTACGTTGCTCTATGCACGTTGAATTTATGTAAGAAAAATAATTTAAAAGTGTTCAGCCGGCTGCATCGGTGGACCGAAGAGGATATTATAATTGGTCTATGGTTACCCAAGTACAGTTTAAATTTCATTAATATACGAGGCATGTTTTTTAAGTAAGTACCGTTTTGTTAATTAAAAAAAGACGTGCAAAGATATATCAATAATTTTATTTTTACATGAAAGCCTGTACCTTAATCTACTTTCCAACGTAATTTCCTTCAATATTGAGGCACTTGTCATAACGTTGTACCAGTTTGTGAATACCCTCCTCATAGAAGTCTGCCGCCTGACTTGTTAACCACTGCATCACAACTGTTTTGACTTCGTCATCGTCTTGAAGACGCTGACCGCCCAGGTGTTTCTTCAAGTGCAGGAACAGATGGTAGGCACTGGGCGCCAGGTCAGGGCTGTACGGAGGATGATCTAGAGTTTCCCATTTAAAAGATGTGATGAGATCTTTGGTCTGATTAGCCACATGCGGAGGGGCATTGTCATGCAGCAAAACGATGCCCTTGCTCAATTTTCCTTGTCTCTTGTTCTGGATTGAACGGCGCAGATTTTTCAAGGTTTCAGAATAAACTGCTGCAGTGATTGTCTCATTACGAGGCAGAAATTCCACAAGCAATACTCCTTTGTTGTCCCAAAAAACTGTGCACATGATTTTCCGGGCAGAAATTGTTTGCTCAAACTTCATTTTTCCGGGTGAATCTGAATACCGCCATTCCACGAATTGTTGCTTTGATTCTGGTGTGACGTAGGCCACCCATGTTTCATCGCCCGTAACAATGTGGCTTAAGAAATCATCACCGTCGTTGCGGTACCGCTCAAGGAAAGTCAAACATTTGGTTTTGTGCACATCCGTCAACATTTTCGGTACCCAACGTGAGCACAATTTTCGGTAATTCAAACCCTTGCTTACAATGCCATACAAAACACTACGCGAACCATTAGGAAAGCCATCACACAAAGAGGACATCGTAAAGCGTCTGTTTTCTCTCACTTCCTGCACCAAACTTTCGTTAACGACCGAAGGACGCCCACTACGTTGTTCATCATGCACATTTGTGCGGCCATCTTTAAATGCTCTCACCCACTTTCTTACCATTCCATCACTCATAATCTTTTGTCCGGAAACTGCACACATCTCACGATGCATATCTATCGGTTTTACGTCTTTAGCACTCACACTTCACAGTCGGCGGGACTCATGATTATCGATGGCATCTTAAACACTCAGTAAACAACGCAAACAAGGTAGAATCAGACTGTAATGGCGTCAGTGCGTAGGCAAGAAATGTAGGTCCCCAGTGCGCATACGCAGAACGCTGACCACAGCGCTGCGGTCGCGGTGTAGAAAAACGGTACTTACTTAGAAAACATGCCTCGTATCTTCAATAGGTACTGAAAAAAAGTTATATTAAGGATTCTCAGCCCCACTACCCCCTTACTATAGGAGTTAGGGATATAAAATTAATTGTATAACTTATTTAGATGACGAACAATAGAAACAAGGCAAGAACTCTTTATCAGATACGAGGGCAGTTTTCATATGATTAACCCTTTCTGGGGAGAGCTTGTGAAAAAGTGTAAGGTGTTCGTTGTTGGCTTCGCTGTATGCAGTTTGAATTGAGGAATATATAATGAAACATTAGTTTTGATCAATCTGTCTCATTTGTACCACAATGACATAATTTTTATGTTGTCTGTTATGCCGCGTGGTAAAAAATTTTCTGTTCTGAAATGTTCGAAAATGTCGTGGGTACTTTTATAAATTGTGATCCTAGTCTTGAAAGGACATTTATTACAGCAGGAGGTTGCCACAATACAAAAGCGTCACATTAAAGGTAAACTTAGTTTTTCACGGCCACGTAATTTTCAATGATGAAAATAAATTTAATTTAGATGGGCCCGTTGTCCATTGAAAGGTGGTATGGATGGCATTTAAGAAAGGTGTCAAAAGTGAGCAAGCTTTTGTGACTGCGCGAATGAATGCTCAAAAATATCAAAATGTTTTAGGGTAGCATCTTCTATCTTGTATCATCATATTCCAGCAATATAACGCATCCATACATATGGCAGCCGCAACAAAAACATTTTTTGAAAACCATGGGATTAAACTTTTGAAATGGCCGACATTAAGTACTGATTTGAATTCCATGCTGGTATGCTACCAGAAATTCAAACCAAGGCAGAATTAAGACTTTAAATTGTAGAAGGTTCGGAATCCTTCCTTTACTATTCGTACCTATAATTGTTCACAGCACTGTACTCGTATGTTACATTTCGACATTTCACTTTTACCATCGATATAAAAAAGCATATACCCTTAAAGTTCACACACCGCGGAACCCTGACCTACATATTTCTATTCGTACGCTACAAAGCTGCAAAGTTTTTTCTAGAAAAAAATATATAACCATTGAAACGTTAAAATGTAGTTACCTTTCCGTAAAGTTTTTAACTTCATTTTAACTCGAATATACCCATATTAAATTAAATATATATAGAGTATACTCAACGAAGACAAGCAAAACACATTTCTCAAAATCACTTTATTTTGTAGACGGATTCAATACGGCGAAGAGCTTTTACCGCAAATAAAAAAGAAGTAAACAAAATATAATCCACCCCAGTAGGAGTTAGGGAATGGTTGCGTTGAATGTTATTCAAAACGAGCTGCCGGTGCATCGAGGCAAAATTGAAAGGATGCTACTACAAGATCGATTGTCGGCTCGGGATGCCACTTCAGATCATAGTCTCGTGTCTCGATACGACAATATAATTCTCTTAGCAAATTGAAGTGGTATCAAACAGCACGGACGACATCGCTTTCCTACAGAGAGAGAGAAAAAAACTGAAAGAGTTACGAGATTATTGAGAATTATATCTTCCATTAAAATGGATCAATGTGTACCCGTGTAATTAAAAGTCGATCTTTCATTGGAATTGTAGCTATAGTTGGAAATAAAAATAAGTACACATATGTATATCAGTGCATCAAGTTCTCGTAGAGAATTAATTGCTTTAACTAAATTGGAACTATCTTTTTCGATATGGTGTCCCATCTTAATAAGATGTTGCGTTATTGCGGTAGATTCAAGTTTTCCAAATCGAAAATGGGCTCCAGTATAGACTTGATGCAATTACATATGCAAATTCTTATCTCATTTCCATTACTAATTGGGGGTTTTCCACAGTCGACTCACCACCGAGCACCACGTGCTGCACTTTTTGTAATGCCTAGACCTGGCTCTGGTCCAGTCCAATTTTATTTTGCACCTTCTTTCTCTAGGTGATCTGCAATTTCGTTGCCTGCTATACCCCTGTGCCCTGACACCCACACCAAGTTGACCTTGTTGTGTTTAGCCAGAACAGATAAGTTGTGCAGACACTCCCATAATAGCTTGGAGACTATATGATAAGATGCTAGAGCTTCCTCATAGACACCAACGCTGGAATTAGTACCTGCTCTTAACCTATCTGTGCACCAATTTTGGATTCTCAGTTTTCTCCTTTCACCTTTATTCCAGCCGTCCCAATTCAAGAAGACTCTGTAGGGTTTGTCATAGGAGAAGTTGGTGATTGATTGGGTTTCTGACTACTGTTCTCTCTCCAATGATAAAAATATCAAAGGAAGTTTAGCATGGCCTCTATGGCAACGGTTAGGTTACTCTTAATAACTGCAGTTACATACAGGCATGCCGGTCGCCGTGCTTCTGTGTAACCTTTGGCCATCAAACCAGGCAGCCATGAGTAGGTCTTACTACCGTAGTGTACAACCAGTACGTCATATGCGTCATATTTTTCCAACTGTTCTAGAGGACAGCGAATTTAGTCTCCTGACTAATCTGTATAACTTCATTGTATAGAGACGGTGCTCTTAGGTCGTCTAGTCTCCTTTTTCTGGTGAAGGGCACAAGTGCAGTTTTTGCAGCGTCTACTCTTTCTTGCAATGAATGGTTTTTGCATAGGTTCTGAGATTATCTTGCTGCTGCTATTACAATGTCATTAGCATATTCCTGTGTGTAGTAGCTTGCATCACTTAGTAGGACAAGCACCTGCATGCTTATCTCCCGCTAGTTCTAATTCCACATGTTTGCCAAGGAGCATATTTTCCACTCATTCACAGATAGTGTTATCTACTCCACGACTTTTGACAGCCCATATTAGAGATTCAAATGAGGTAGTTAGAAGTTTTAGCTAGAAAAAGTTAGTTGTAGAAAGTAGTTCAAATCTAGTATGCAAATCAAGATTTATTTCTTTAATGAATGAACAACATATAAACATATTTAAACCTCACAGCTTCTCCGGTAAATCTGCTTGATACCTATAAAAAAAAGATAAGTTTATGATTTATTTAATATACTTTTCCTTTCACCTTTTTCAGGATGTAGACATTGATCAAGTGCAATTTCGCACCTATTACCGTAAGTCTTCCGATTTCCATCGGAATCCTCACCGCAAACTGGATCGTATTCCTCTGTGCAGAAGATCCAACTGCAATCATTCTCATTGGCGAGAACGATGTTCGTGCAGAGCACAATTGCTAAAACTATGTCATAAATTTTATGGGTAGGTATACATATTTTATAAGAATTCATACCTGTTACTACAATAACACCCTTCATCATATTTAGTTTAGGTGTTGTAAAAGTAAAGAAATATATTTTTTAGATAATCATTTGAATTTTGATATTTTAAACGCTCGATTTAAAAAATTAGCCGTTAGTTAAATACCTGAGAAAGTACTTTCCGCTTGGAGTATTTTTGATGACATTTGATGATAACATAACTGTGTGGCTACTTAAAACTGATACGCTAAAAGCGTATATAATTTACAAAAGAATTGAATAATCGATTTATGATTTCTTCATTGTTACTATCAACAATTGCTCATATATGTATGTACATTGTTTTAACCGCACCGTGCTGGTTACAAATTATAATACTACTATACTTTGTTTTTTAATTAGGGGGGTGAATTGAATATAGCCCGCCAAAATGTAGGCTTACGATTGGTTTGTTGCCGGTCATGTTACACTGCGAAAATTTTGTATTTTAGCGACACCATATTGTAGACACAGCTGATTAAGTAAATACATATTTCGTTAAATATTTTCTATTATCTTTTTGCGTTTCTACTACGTTAAAACAAGAAAATCATATCGACAGACTAATACAAGTGGACTATCAACATCACCTGCAAGAAGGCCCATTGTAAATTGTATGCAGTCACCTACATACGATTTATCAAAATTCTTATCCAAAATTCTTATTAATATTGTAGGAAATTCAGAGAATAGTATAAAAAATTCGTGGGAATTTGTTAAATACATAAATAAAAAATGGTACCACATAATTACGAATTAGTAAGTTTAGATGTGGTATCATTATTCACTAATGTACCTTAGATTTAGCTTTATCTAGTATCGATAAAAAAATGGGATTTAATAAAAAATCATACAAATTTACCGAAAAATGAATTCATGTTGGCTGCAAAACTTTGCTTAAATTCTACCTATTTTCAATACAAAGACACAATATACAAACAAATTTTTGGAACTGCAATGGGTTCTCCATTATCTGCAGTGATAGCAAATTTAGTAATGGGGGATCTTGAGCAAGATTCTTTGAGTAAACTAAATTGTCATGTTGAATTTTACAAACGGTATGTAGATGATTGCATATGTTGCATACCGTTAGATAAAATTGAACATGTTATACACACATTTAATTCATATCATGACAGATTAAAATTTACGTTTGAAAAAGAAAATCAAAATTCTATACATTTTTTAAATGTTAAAATAATACATAATAACACGAACATAAAAACGAATTGGTACATAAAAGACACTAGTAGCAACAGACACCTAAACTACTATTCAAACACTACCGTAAATTTAAAAAAAAGCGTTATTAATAGTTTAGTTGACCAAGCTATTAAATTAGCACATCCTGATTTTAGGAAAGAGAATTTAAGCAAAGTTAGATCAATTTTGGACAAAAATAGTTATCCAAAAGAATTTTACGAGAAATTAATAAAAAAACGAATACATAAAATATACAACACAGGCAATAAACAAAATAGTAAAATATATCACACAATTCCATACATTAACGACATAAGTGACAAAATTAAATACGAATTTAAAAAATCAGATATAAACATTACATTTACACCATACAATAACAGACAGTTATTTACAAATTTAAAAACTAAGATTAAAAAAGATAATCAAAGTAATGTCGTATATAAATTAGAATGCAAAGACTGTAATAAATGTTACGTAGGGCAAACTAGACAGTATCTAAAAAAAAACGACTGTATAATCATCAATACACTGTAACGCATAACATAACCGCGGAAACTGCGTTGCCTAAGCATTCTAAAGAATTACGACATAACTTTGATTTTGAAAATGTTAAGATTTTAAAAAAGAAAATAGTTATAAAAAAAGATTAATATATGAAATGATGACATTAAAAAAGAAAATAACGCGGTCAATTTTAGAACAGATATAGAAAATTTAAGTATTATTTATAATAATTTAATCACCTAATCACGCCTGAATTTTATAAAATTAAGCTCTTGACTAGGTTTCTTTGCCATGTTTTTCCCTAGTCCTTGAACAGAATTGTTAGAGCTTGACAAAAAAATACATTGATATAAGGAGCATTAGTGTTATGATTATAAATTTACATTTCAAAATATCTTAAATTCTCTACTATATTGTAAACATAATCCTATATATCACTGAATTTCTTTGTCTGTAGATAATTTTGTTGATAGGCATGGCTATTTATTTATATTTTGACACTAAATAGATGTCAATTTTATTCCACTGAGGAAGTTGTTACGAAAACCAGGTTATATATATTGTAAAGGTTTTGGAATAAATTTGACTTTTGTTCGAATTGCAAGTGTTATCATTGACCTAGCAAGTGGAAAAACTATCTGGATAATAAAGATTTGATATACTATAAATACGTATAATGCAAATAATAAAATACATATTAAAATTATTGTGCACTTATTTTTTTATAAATGTGTTGTACCTATATTTAAATTAAATTAAATTAAATATGGAAGTGTAAGTAAGTACTTGACTTAATTGTAATTCATCATTTAAATTTATCACAAAACTAGCTGTCACGTTAATTTGCCTTTATTCCCCTTAATAAAAAACAGAGTATAATAATAATTACTACACTCGTTGAGTACATAAGGAAAGGGGAGGACAAGGAACACTGATCAATGACTAACATTGATATACACTAACACGACACTGTAAGGAGGTGATCCGTAGAGATAGCTGCTCCCCTCTCAGCATGTTTAAGACATTGAGTGCCACGTCATGCATATATGAATGACAGTAACTGTTTCTCCAAAGGCCATATCATACAAATATCAAGCACACTCCTTGAACCCTTACAATCTCTGTCGTTCTAATTTGTGCGACAGTATCATAAGTTCGGCTAATATGTGTGCCACACATATTAGCCCGCACAATTGATCTACGCAAGCCGGAAGGAACCTCTATGGCAAGGATAAAATGATTCAATCGAGAGAATATAACAAAAAATTGACTTCTAATACCATGGATCTAACACGGATGAGTCTGGATTTTCCACTGTGCAGAAATTGATGCAAAAGGTGGTTGTTCTTCGAAAATGTATTTCACACAGGCACAAGAAACTTTTCTTCGTCAATGTAAATGGGACAGAATACAGCCAAATAGAGATTTCCAAATCGATGAATGAAGCACATGGAAAAGCAGCTTCTTCTATTCCAACTCCCGAAAATGCTTTCCGTGCCGCTAGTAGTTGGTCTGTTAATCGACGTATCTCTCATCACTGTAGCCAAGTTGCACCATCAGATATTTTGCAGCCTAAGTTATCAAGAGAGAACGTGGTCCATGAAGTGCCACCGTCTTCAAAACTGAATCTACTGCTGGGACCATCATCTTCTCGAGCTAGAGGAACTGTCCAGAAAGTTACGTTAATAGCAGACAAGAAAATCTATTAAAACTGCAGCAAAGCAAGGAAAATCAAAGAAAATTTGTAACAAAAATACAAAAGAAACAAATAGAGACAACGTGGTTTTGTTTTATATGTGAGGAAGAAAAACACATAATTGGGAGCACAGAAACTGTGCAGAATATCAAGCAATATTATTACAATAACTGTAGGTAACAACTAGGGCCATTCGTGGTCAAAAGATTTCTAAAATCTGAATTTTTCTTATTGATAATACTATGACATTAACTTATCTAAGTTTATTTTTCAACAAGGGGACGGGACGGGGGAAGGCTGGGCAAGAGGGGGGGGGGTAACTCCATACAGTCGCTCGGCCAAAAGTCTTATTGTGCCCCCATATCGTTTAGGCCTCCTCATTCGGTATCGGTGTAGGAAGAAGTTTATGAGCAAGCTTTTCTAGTCTGGTTTCGTCAAATCTCACGACCCCAATCTTGCTCCACCTCTCCGCGTCCCATACTGAGCGGTCAACAAGGAGATGAATGGGAGTTTCTTCTGCATCTCCGCAGATTCTGCCCAATCAAGATGCCTAGCATCCTTTACAGCTTTAAGAAGTCTGTCGTGGTACGGATAAATTCCAAGGATTTGACAGTATCTCATGCCAATAAGTCGTTTCTTCACGTTGGTTCTGGTCCTATGAATGGTTGTTCACTGGCTGTTCTGGCTAAAACTTATCTATGTAAGTTAGATTGAAGGATCATTGTCGTCCACAGAGGATCTAAACAATGGCAGCATGATGGAGCAAAGTTTGAAAATTTGCCAACAAAATGAAGAATTTTTGTCAAACCAAAATGAAGACCTAGTTTATGCCATTGTTTAGATTAATTTTTTGTATTTGTTGGTGTTGAGTCTGTATCAGTTTGTTTACAACAGAAGTTTTTGCAGAGCAACTTGTGCAGTTAGTAATTTGACAGACATAACAGGAACTTCTAACTTGCTCAAGAACCTGATTTGGTATGCAGTTAAAACTAAGTAGCGGAATGTAGATCCAATTTATTGCAAATAACAAGATTATAGCTTCATCTTCTGCTACCGCTGTTGAGAATGTTATGAACCATTTTCTCAGCCGTGTATATCCAGCTGAAACCTATTCGAAATAAATTGTTTTTAAATCTACACGATTAAAAGTGAATTTGCCGACAAGTTCTCTGCCATCACGAGCGTAAAGTATACTCCACTATAAATAGAACCCTTGTAATATTTATAGTCGGTAAAAATCGAAGCGTAAAGGCTATATATACTGTCTAAAATTAGACAATAACAAGAGCGTTTGTTTATGTTATTCAGCACATTTTGAGAGTAATATTATATTTACATTTACGAGCAGAATTAAATATAGTACACATCCAAGGATAACCAATAAAATTTAATGATAGTAATAGCTAATATGCTTACATACATACGTAACGTGGTAACGTATGTATGTAAGTACATACTTTGAATGGAAAAAAGCTTCATCTTCATTAATCTTCTTGACGCTGTACTATTCACCACCCGACCGAAATAAAAAAACAAATCGTGTTTTCCTTTCTCACCTGTGAGGTTGGGTCAGCCTGATGTGTTTTTATCTTGTTTTTGTGCAGACCCCGAATAGGTTAGGATATTTTTCCGTCCGCAAAACATTCGAATCCTAACAGCATTAACTTTTATGAATTCCATTGTCTTAATTGCGTTGCGCTTGAAATCGCAGAGGAAACTCGGACAAAATCGAACCTCTTTGATCTAAATTTAAAGGTTTTTTATTGCAGATAAGAACACTTGTTTGTTCTGCACGAACGGTTCTTTCCTGTTTTTCAGATAAATCGGCCATCTATAATGCATGGGTATTTATAATGAAATGAAACGCAAGTAATTATTAGGGTATCTTACAGCTTCCTGTGGTTTAAGAAAGTATTGCAAATTAGATTTATACAATTTATCTTCTGGAATCTTCGGCCAGTAACTGCGGTACGTTGGAGGATAGTCTTCCTTAAATACATAATTCACGTTATGTTCAGTTAACCAGTTCTCTGTGATTGCAGCATAAATGCATGAAACCAGATCGAGCCATAATATATACATCTTCATTTGATAATAATAATAATAATAAATAATAATAATAATAAATAATAATAATAATAAATAATAATAATAATAAATAATAATAATAATATAATAATTTATTGGTGTTAATATACATCAGTATTTACACAAGTCAATAAAGGAAATAAAAAACAAACAATATAGCACAGCTAGACAAACAATACAATGCACATAATCGTCATTGGAATAGAAGCAATAAGCAAGGTCTTCATGGTGGTTTTAAATTTAAGTATTTCCAATTCTTTTAGCGACTGTGGGAGAACATTGTAAAGTTTTGCACCATAAATATACGGTGATTTTTGTGTGATGCACAGACGTGTATGTTTTATGCTTAAATCACTTTTATATCTAGTATTGTACTGATGACATGTAGCATTTGTTGGAAGGCTATTAATATTACTTTTTATGAACATGAGATTCTCCAATATAAACTGACATGGAAAAGTTAATATTTTTAATTTTTATATGTATTTTTATGACCTTTTAACTTATCTTATTATCCAGATAGTTTTTCCACTTGTTAGGTCAATGATAACACTTGCAATTCGAACAAAAGTCAAATTTATTCCAAAACAAAATGAATTCATGTTGGCTGCAAAACTTTGCTTAAATTCTACCTATTTTCAATACAAAGACACAATATACAAACAAATTTTTGGAACTGCAATGGGTTCTCCTTTATCTGCAGTGATAGCAAATTTAGTAATGGAGGATCTTGAGCAAGATTCTTTAAGTAAACTAAATTGTCATGTTGAATTTTACAAACGGTATGTAGATGATTGCATATGTTGCATACCGTTAGGTAAAATTGAACAGGTTATACACACATTTAATTCCTATCATGACAGATTAAAATTCATCTTTGAAAAAGAAAATCAAAATTCTATAAATTTTTTAAATGTTAAAATCATACATAATAACACGAACATAAAAACGAATTGGTACATAAAAGACACTAGTAGCAACAGACACCTAAACTACTATTCAAACACTTCCGTAAATTAAAAAAAAAAGCGTAATTAATAGTTTAGTTGACCAAGCTATTAAATTAGCACATCCTGATTTTAGGAAAGAGAATTTAAGCAAAGTTAGATCAATTTTGGACAAAAATTGTTATCCAAAAGAATTTTACGAGAAATTAATAAAAAAACGAATACATAAAATATACAACACAGGCAATAAACAAAATAGTAAAATATATCACACAATTCCATACATTAACGACTTAAGTGACAAAATTAAATACGAATTTAAAAAATCAGATATCAACATTACATTTACACCATACAATAACAGACAGTTATTTACAAATTTAAAAACTAAGATTAAAAAATATAATCAAAGTAATGTCGTATATAAATTAGAATGCAAGGACTGTAATAAATGTTACGTAGGGTAAACTAGACAGTATCTAAAAAAACGACTGTATAATCATCAATACACTGTAACGCATAACATAACCGCGGAAACTGCTTTGTCTAAGCATTCTAACGAATTACGACATAACTTTGATTTTGAAAATGTTAAGATTAAAAAAAATGAAAATAGTTATAAAAAAAGATTAATATATGAAATGATGTACATTAAAAAAGAAAATAACGCGGTCAATTTTAGAACAGATATAGAAAATTTAAGTATTATTTATAATAATGTAATCACCTAATCACGCCTGAATTTTATAAAATTAAGCTCTTGACTAGGTTTTTTTGCCATGTTTTTCCCTAGTCCTCGAACAGAATTGTTAGAGCTTGTCAAAAAATACATTGATATAAGGAACATTAGTGTTATGATTATAAATTTACATTTCAAAATATCTTAAATTGTCCAATATATTGTAAACATAATCCTATATATCACTGAATTTCTTTGTTTGTAGATAATTTTGTTGATAGGCTATTATATAGGATATTTATTTATAATTTGACACTAAATAAATGTCAATTTTATTCCACTGAAGAAGTTGTTACGAAAACCAGATTATAAATTTTGTAAAGGTTTTGGAATAAATTTGACTTTTGTTCGAATTGCAAGTGTTATCATTGACCCAACAAGTGGAAAAACTACCTGGATAATAAGATTTTTAATTTTCTAAAATCGGGACGGCATGTATGATGAGTGTTAATCAAATTTCTGCAACTCGCAACTCTGTCTTGCGGAGGTTAGATGAGTCTGTTTACTTCATGTGGGGGCAAAACTAGAGGTCGTCTATTTTTCGGTAATTGTGTGCATGGCAAACTTTTCTTAATTGTGCGGTAAATGGTTGACAGTCCAATATTTTGGTCTCGAACAATATTAGCAATCTCGTTTAGGTACCCGACCAACTAAATTCATATACACTTTAATATTTCAATATTGTATGACATCTTGTAAAACTATTTCGAACAGATCTACTATGTCACCCCAGTAACTAAAAAGCGAGCATCTTTCCTAGTCCAGTGGTAACTGGATTGGGCTATTTTTGGTAATAAACTTTTCCTCAAAACTTATGTTCCATATGTTACTAATGAATTAATGATACTCATTAACGATAAACATTCTTTGTTGAATCGTTCAAGAAGATCAAGATTGAGAATTGTCAAATCAGTTTGGAAACTTATTTAGTAACAGACCCCATGACAGAAAGTCTCTGATCAAGAATGATTCACCGTATTAAAAGCCTGACATTGGTAAAGATGTGACACAACAATTTGATGTCCTCCAGCACTTAACATATCTACGTTTGTTGGCAAATTCTAACACATTCGTTTTTTGTGAGTTTGTCAGAAGATGAAGTAGAAACCGAGTTACACCTTTTCAAAATGAAAGTGATCGTGTAATATTGATCTCACTTGCGAGGATTCAATCTTCAGATTGGACTCTATCATTGCATAGGTAATGTGGTAGTCCTCTTCCGCCAGGAAGGGTCAATTTTTTATACCATTTATAAACGGCAGCCAATGATGGTACGAGATGGAATTTTCAATAATTTATGAAACCGTTTTGTTGCAGACGAATTTTTGTATTTGTAGGACGTGGATGAAGTATTACCAATTTATTTGTGGATATTGTCTTTAGTCTTTAGAAACCTTCTGGAGAACTTGACATGTCAGCGAAACCAATAAAAACTTCCCACGCGCCAATAACCGAGCGACATCTTGAAAGTTTGCGCTTTGTTAGTTTATTTTTTATCACCTTATTGTTAACAATATGTATGGACAATTATTGATACTAACAATGCGGAAAGCATAGATCGATTATACAGTTCTTTTGTAAATTATAGAGAAGCGTGTATTACATTATATTAATTTACGAACGATTCAGTTATAAATAACCACCCAGTTTCATATTATATATTAGTATTAAAGTAATATACAGTACAATAGGTAGTTAAGTACAGAAGACGTATTAAAACTCTTTAATTGATGTCGTTTGGTTATCAGAATTTTCAAATTTTCAAAGTTATCAAAGTTTTTTTTTATCGAGCCCTTAGAAACTCGAAGTTTAACAGATGTTAATTGCTTTATTTAAAGTAATATTTCTGTCTTTTACAGCACCTAAACTAAATATCATGAAGGGAGTTATCGCATTAACAAGTATGAATTCTGGAACTATTTTTATAAAATCTATGTATGTATATGTATGTATATTTATAAAATTTATTACATAGTTTTAGCAATTGTGCTTTGCACCGACATTGTTCTCGCCAATGATTGCGACCAAATCGTATGCACAACGGATTACGCTCCAGTTTGTGGTGAAGATTCCAATGGAAATCAGAAGACTTACGCAAACGAGTGCCTGTATCGAGTTGCGATTTGTGAAGATTCAGGTGAAAAGAAAACCTGAAATATATCAAATAAATTACAGCCATATATTTTTTAGGTATCGGGTTTGTTAAAAATGGAGAATGTAGCGCCGATAAATGTTCGAAACCGTGCCCTGAACTATATGAACCACTTTGTAGTGAACATCCCGAAGGACATTGGAAGACTTACGATAATAGGTGCGAGTTGGACAATGCTATTTGTAAACACGCAGGTGAAAAGGAAATCATGTAATATATAAAATAGATTGCAAACTTATTTTTTATAGGTAAGTGGGTTGTTAAAGACGGAGAATGTAGAGCCGAAAAATGTTTGAAAGAATGCCCAGACATATACGATCCACTTTGTGGTGACGATTCAGAAGGAAATTGGAAGATTTACCATAATTTGTGCCTGTTTGAAATTGAAGTTTGTAAAAATCCAGGTGAAGGGAAATTGTGAAATATATTAAATAAATTAAAATTTTTTTTTTATAGGTATCCGGCTTGTTGACGAAGGAAAATGTAGCGCCGATAAATGTGTGAAACCATGCCCACGCATATACGATCCAGTTTGTGGTGTAGATTCCGAAGGATATCATAAGAATTATGATAATTTGTGCCTGTTTGAAATTGCAGCTTGTAACAATCCAGGTGAAAAGAAATTGTGAAATATATGAAATAAATTACAAACTTATTTTTTTTATAGGTATGCGGTTTGCAGGAATAGGAGAATGCAGCGCCGATAAATGTTTGAAAGACTGCCCATACATATATGATCCAGTTTGTGGTGAAGATTCCGAAGGAAATCAGAAGATTTACCATAATTTGTGCTTGTTTAAAATCGCCGTTTGTAAAAATCCAGGTGAAAGGAAATTGAGAAATATTTTACATAAATTACAAACTTATTTTTTTATAGGTACCCGGTTTGTTGGCAAAGGAGAATGTAACGCCAATAAATGTTTGAAACCATGTCCACTCATATCTGAACCAGTTTGTGTTGAAGATTCCGAAGGAAATCAGCAGATGTACAGTAATTTGTGCTTCTTTGAAATTGCGGCTTGTGAAAATCCAGGTGAAAGGAAATTGTGAAATATATTAAATAAATTACAAACTTATTTTCTTTATAGGTATCCGATTTATTAAAGAAGGAGGATGTAACGCCAATGTATGTTCGAAACCATGCCCACGCATACATATACCAGTTTGTGGTGAAGATTCAGAAGGAAATCAGAAGATTTACTCTAATTTGTGCGAGCTTGAAAATGCCGTTTGTGAAAATCCAGGTGAAAGGAAATTGAGAAATATATTAAATATATTACAAACTTATTTCTTTATAGGTATCCGATTTGTTCGACAAGGAGGATGTGACGCCGATAAATGTTCGAAACCATGCCCACGCATACATTATCCAATTTGTGGTGAAGATTCTGAAGGAAATCGGAAGACCTATGCTAATTTGTGCGAGTTTGAAATTGCCTTGTGTGAAGATCCAGGTAAAAGGAATTTGAGAAATACAGGGTGTCCGCGATATACAAAGCATGCTTTTAAGGGATGATTGCTACAACGATTTAGAAACAAAAACATATAATACACTTTGGGTCTATCTGTAAGCGTAAACGAGAAAAAAATTATTTCTAAAAAACCTTATTTAGTCAAACTGTACAAAAAAACTCATTCATATTGCTTCTTAACTAACCAAAAAACCATATCAAAAATTTAGGGTTGAAAATAACTGAAAACAACGATGAAAACGAATTATTTCATACTTTGAAATGGAAGCGTGGTGTCATTTCTCTTCCACCATACTGTACACGTGTTCAATAGAAGCGCAAATGCAAGCCAAGCATCATTTGTTTATACGACCTTGAACTTGTGTCGTACGAAGTCAATGGGCATACGTTTTAAAATAAAGGTACCTTTGCGTTTTTTTAAATAATCTTATGACAATAAAATCGATGTTATGTTGAAGTCAGAGTGAAAAGGGCGTATTTAATAGCAGCCTCCGATCGGTAAATGAAAATTTAAGTTGAGGGAAAGTCGCAGTGAACGAAAACAATGTAATTATTGCAATTATGTTATGGCGCTTTAAGCTTCTTCATAAAGGCTACTACAAAATTCAGTTCTTTTCTTTTATTTGTGATAAATTGGTGGTCCTAAAAAGGACTTTTTTGAGAGACAGGAGAAAATGTATTACAGGAAAGGCTCGATGTGTTGCCCATTTTCAAGAACACACGCCTGTAATCGTCGGGTAAATCTTGCACTGATCAGCTGCCGGTGTACAGTATGCGTCGAAGTTTGTGACGTGAGAAATAATTTTCTTTCTCGTTTACGCTTACAGATAGATCCAAGGAGTATTATATGTTTTTATTTCTAAATCGTTGTAGCTATCATCCCTTAAAAGCATGCTTTGTATATCGCGGACACCCCGTGTATTAAATAAATTACAAACTTATTTTTTTTATAGGTATCACAGTTATTACAAAAGAAGAATGTAGCTCCGATAAATGCTCGAAAGCATGCCCACGCATATATGATCCAGTTTGTGGTGTAGATCCCGAAGGAAATCAGAAGACTTACGATAATTTGTGCGAGTTTGAAATTGCAGCTTGTAAAAATCCAGGTGAAAGGAAATTGTGAAATATATTAAATAAATGACAAATTTATTTTTTTATAGATATCCGATTTGTTAGAGTACGAGAATGTAATGTCGATAAATGTTCGAAGCCATGCCCACACATATATGATCCAGTTTGTGGTGAATATTCCGAAGGAAATCAGGAGACGTACTTTAGTTTGTGCGAGTTTGAAATTGCCGTTTGTGAAGATCCAGGTGAAAGAAATTGAGAAACATATTAAATAAATTACAAACTTATTTTTTTTTATAGGTATGCGGTTTGTTGGAGAAGGAGAATGTAACTCCAATAAATGTTCGAAACCATGTCCATACATATATGATCCAGTTTGTGGTGAAGATTCCGAAGGAAATCAGGGGATGTACCCTAATTTGTGCGTGCTTGAAATTGCTGTTTGTGAAAATCCAGGTGAAAGGAAATTATGAAATATATTATAAATTAAAAACTTATTTTTTTATAGATATCCGATTTGTTGGAAAAGGAGAATGTAGCGTCGATAAATGTTTGAAAGAATGTCCAGCCATAGTAGATCCAGTTTGTGGCGAAGATTCGGAAGGAAATCAGTTGATTTACGCTAATTTGTGCTTGTTTGAAATTGCCGTTTGTGAAGATCCAGGTTAAAGGAAATTAAGAAATATATTAATTAAATTACAAATTTATTTTTTTATAGCTATCCGGTTTGTTAAAGAAGGAGGATGTAGCGTCGATAAATGTATGCAACCATGTCCAAGGTTTAAAGATCCAGTTTGTACTGTAAATTCCAAAGGAAATTTGGAGACTTACGCTAATTGGTGCATGTTTGAAAATGCTGTTTGTGAAAATCCAGGTGAAAAGGAAATCAGGTAATATATTAAGTAAATTACAAATTTATTATTTTATAGGTATCTTAGTTGTTAACAAAGGAGAATGTATGACCGATAAATGTAGTAAACCATGCTCAAGACTTTACGATCCAGTTTGTACTGTAGATTCCAAAAGAAATTCGCGGACTCACGATAACTGGTGCCTGTTTGAAATTGCTCTTTGTGAAAATCCAGGTGAAAGGGAATTGTGAAATATAATAAAATAAATTACAAATTTATTATTTTATAGATCTCCGGGTTGTTAAAAAAGGAGAATGTGGCCCCGATGAATGTGTGAAAGCATGCCCAAGATATCACTATCCAGTTTGTACTGTAGATTCCGAAGGAAATGGGAAGACTTACGCTAACTGGTGCACGTTTGAAATTGCTCTTTGTGAAAATCGAGGTGAAAGGTAATTGTGAAATATAATAAATCAATTACAAACTTATTATTTTATAGCTCTCCGAGTTGTTAAGATAGGACGATGTGAAGTTTGAAATTGCTCTTTGTAAAAACCCAAGTCTCAAGTTTGTTCAAAACGAAGCATGTTATACAAAATAATTTAACGATATTTGTATGTTATTCATTTAATGAAAAAGTAAATCTTGAAGCTGTCACTAGATTTTTATTTTCATGTTAAGTTTGAAAGAAGTTATTGTATCTAATATTTTTTGACTATTTCCTGTAACTATCATTTTCATAATATCAAACTTCGATACATAATTTTGGCCAAACACTTTAGTTTATCTTCTAACAAGAAAATATTTCCTAACAGTCGCTAAAGACTTTCTGATGAAACTGGCAGTATGTTTAGCAAAACGTTAAGTGAAGCATATTTGATTACAGATCATAAACCATTAGCACATTTCTTAGATCCGAAAAGGGGAATACTCAAGTTAATGGCTGCAAGTATATTACAAAGATTCTTATATTAAGTTACATATATTATCGTGGTGTAGTTATAATATAAAATACGTTGACTAAAGTAAAAATGGCGCCGACGGATTATCATCATGTGAAGATATCGAATTGTAATACCAACAAAATTCAGAAATGGTTTATTTAAGGAACTACATTCTACTAATCCACCAAAAACTGAATTGAGTAACTGGAAATGGCGATCGACGAAATGAGATGGTCGATATCTGCTTGTGGCTCGTCGTTCCAAGCAAGTTGAACTTCGCTGATTCACTGCGTCAAAGTTTGTGGAGAATGGTGCAAAGTGGACAGTTTCCTCTCCATGATATTCTACACATGTTCGATGGTGTTTAAATCGGGGGAACGGGGTGGCCACTGCAAAACATTAACGCCTGCCTCTTGGGATGTGCGTTGTCTTGCTGTTACTGGGGGAGAGGGGAGGGGTCGAATAAAGAGAAAGGGTGATTGGCTACTATAAGTAACAGTCTCCCAAACCATTACGCCAACAGTCTCGTCTACATGCCTCTCAACCAATGTTGCCGAAGTTGGGACGTTTGTACAAGATCTTGTACGTTTTTAGAAAATCTTGTACATTTTGCAGTGCTTTCCAAACAATTGAAAATTATTATTATCATATCGTTTTAATATATAAAGTTAATTATTTTAATTTTCCGTATGTATTTCTACCATTGATTTTCTACTTTATTAATAACTTTCGAAATCTTTAAATGTAGGTAAAACAATTAACTCAAACCGTTCAAACGTAATTTATTTGTTATTGGATGTATTTGCCACTCGTTTCATTTGTGTTCTTCGGCAGCTGCCTTAAAACTTCCTAAATCTGTCGAGGAACTAACACACAACATTTATAACCATTTCTCAAACAGTACCAAACGAATTGATGAATTTCGTGAATATCAAGAATTTGTACCTTCCAAACCTTACAAAATGCTAAGCCCAAGGCAAACAAGGGCTGTCGTTGCCCAAAATATATTGAATTCTTTGAATGGCCTGGTATTCAAATTATACTTTATGTCTCTTTCCTGCATATTGCACTTTGTAAATCACCTTAACTTAGAGTTCCAATCAGAGTCCCCAGAAATTCATTGTTTGCTACAAAAAGTTTCGGAATTGTATAGCTCTCCATCTAATCCTCACAATTTTATTGCAAGTGAAAGAATAGATTTTGGAGAACAAGTTGAATTATACTTAGAAGCCAATAAAGAAATAAACGTCACTCCGATTCACAACTTTAGACTAAATGTCCTAAACTATTATATAGAATTAAGTAACCAAATTAAGAATAGATTTGATTTTAACAATCCAGTATTAAAACTAATGGCTAAATTAATAATAATAAATGCCTTTATTGGTCATACTACAAATTACTTCTAATACTAACTAACTACTAACACAACTAACTAAATAGATATTATATACATATGTGTATGATAATAGCAAGAAAGGAAAAACAACTAAGAAGAGAAGGTGCACAATAACAGTGATAGCAAAAAGGAGGAAAAGCAGTATGTCCAATCACAGGCCGAGGCTCAGTTACATGTTTGCACATGTGAACTGCTCTTACCTAACCCTGATTTTCATTAGATTTTTTTTCGTTTGAGTTTATATTACTTTTCTTTTAATTCGATTTAGTCTAGTGTACATTTAGAAATAAAATAATAAGCAAAGTAATATCTTGCATTTTTTTGGTCAGTGAATGTGTTCTTATCTCAATGTAACACGTTATTGTGATATAATAAGAGCATATATATTGTTTGGTAATTATTGGCAATCTTTATGCATACTTTCGTGCATAAAGGCATTTAACGTCGATTATTTACTTTAAAAACAAATAAAACCTTGGTGGCCAGTAGCACGTATAGTTTCCGAGGGAATACCAGAAGGCGCTTTCAGGCTGGTTTTTTTAACATTGAGTTGCCATTCTACGTTACTTTATCTATGGAATAAATACAAAATAGAAAGAAAGAAAGGCATAGACACCCCACCCCACTACAAGGAACTTTGTGTCGAGAACAGCATTGACCGTAATTTAAACTTGAACTGCGCAACAGTAGCACATTGCTTGAGTGTTGAAGGAAAGCTATTATACAGGGTGTCCGCGATATACAAAGCATCCTTTTAAGAGATGATAGCTACAACGATTTAGAAACAAAAACATTGGGTATATCTGTAAGCGTAAACGAGAAAAAAAATTATTTCTAAAAACCTTATCTGGTCAAACTGTACAAGAAAACTCATCCATATTGCTTCTTAAATAACCAAAAAACCATATCAAAATTTAGGGTTGAAAATAACTGAAAACAACCATTCAACATGTATGTACTATCTGTCCAAAATGTATTGAATGGAAAAGCCATAAAAGTTTGTCCCCGTACCAACTTTGAACGAAAAGAATATACAACAATAAATTGGTCAATAGTACGTATTGTAAACAAACTCTAAGGCGGCTATACTTACAGATAAGCGACAACGTTTAAATATGGAACGGATACTTAGAAGAAAGAGATTATTTCATTGCAGTAGGTATATTATTTCGTTTCTATTAGATAATTCTGGTTATATTTAAACAGAGTAGTATTTCTCGGGGCGAACCGAAACCTGGAGAGGGAAGAAGAGGGAGACATTAGGTGTATTCTTTCGTACTATTTCGTACTGAACGAAGTGAATATATTCAATGTGAATGTATTGAAAGTGGTTGTTATCTGTTGTTATATTCAACTTATATTATATTGATCAAATGTAGATCGAAAGAACGGCCTCAATCACTTGCATTCTACCGCCTTTGCGCAAATATAAAAAAATTGCCGACTATAAGTGACGGTTATGTTTATGTGGACAAAATTTTTATTTTTTGTATGTTTACAATATCGTGGACAAATTAAGATATTTTTTAAATGTAACTTAATAATCATAAAAATCCTTATATATATCACTATATATTTTGTCATGCTCTAAAAATTCTGTTCAAGTACTACGGAAAAACATGGCAAAAAAACCTAGTCAACAGCTTAATTTGAAGTTGAAGTTCAGGCGTGATTAGGTGATTAAATTATTATAAATAATATACTTAAATTTTCAATATTTGTTCTAAAATTGACCGCATTATTTTCTTTTTTAATTTATGTATACCATTTCATATATTAATCTCTTCTATTTTCCTTTTTTAAAATCTTAACTTTTTCAAAATCAAAATTATGTCGTAAAATTTGATCAAATTCACTGGAAATAAAATGGAATAACTCTTGTCGTCTTCGGGATCGTATAAATACACAACTACTTCTTTCGACATATTTTTAATTTAGTTTCTCTTGTTGTTTGAGGTTAGGATTATAGGCGGCAAAATTCAAATATAAATGTGATTGTTGTGATCTAACGAAATTGTAAGATCACATAAAGTGAATGCAATCAGTTATTTAGGGAAAGGTGGGGGAACTGAACGACTTCGAAAGAACATCGTCAAATTGAATATATTCACCATAAGTAAATACATTCACGTCGTTCAGTACGAAAGAATACACCTACACCTATTCTCGACAGCGAGAGGGTGGATAGAAATTATTATTATGTTGTTTTCTTATGTGGGGTACGATAGTTACTTTATTTTATTTTAATAAACAAGAGCGTTCGTAGATACACTGTGTTTGTTATTTAACTAATATTTGTATAGTTAATTTTTGATTTTGTAATATTTAATTTTTGTTTCTGAAATATACTTATATTTTTTTGAGAATATATTTAATAGTTTCTTTTTTCTGTTTTTAATCTAATAGAATTTTTTTATTCTTTTATTCTCCTTCATTTTCTATAGAAGTTCTGTCCTTCATTATAGTCGTCGAAGTAATTTCCAGCCAGACAGAAAATAATACGTTTGTATTATTAATATATTTATTTTTCATAACTTTATAATAAAAATACATTCACTATTCGATTAAATTTTTAAACAGATCTCCTCAAACATAAATATTCATATTTCTGATAAAAATTTGAAAGTATAATCATTAAATTAAAATTATAGTTTCCTAAAGATTGAAAATAAAATTATAAATAACACCATACTATACTATTACCACGAAAAGACAATATAGAAAATCGAACAATTTTATACGTGCATGACGTATACTTCATTACTTGGGTACGTTATTTTATTACCTGCCTAAGGATTATCGTTATACAGTCGTCCAGACTAATCGTCGGCAAGGGATAAATCTTCCCCTGCTCGCCCCAGAACGGGTGATTCATTTCTTTTTGGACAGATACATAATTCTATTGTATGTACATGTGAAACAATTAATGGCTTCTAATACTTGCTACACGTGGAATCCATCTAAAACATTAATGACGAGAAATCTTACTTAATGA
The DNA here is from genome assembly GCA_004785975.1 of Popillia japonica. Lineage (NCBI taxonomy): Eukaryota > Metazoa > Arthropoda > Insecta > Coleoptera > Scarabaeidae > Popillia > Popillia japonica. The sequence goes on along the minus strand of SMLS01066044.1, from coordinate 33,262 downwards.
TTGATTTATAATATGTTTTGTTTTTGAGTATTTTTTATTGTAGAGTTTTTGAATTTGTTAACTAATAAAGTAGTTTTCTAAAGTGATTTTATTTTCTGTTCAAATTCCATAGATCTTGTACGCTGCACCATCAATCTTGTACGTTTTATATAAGTTAAGAAATGTAGAGTAATATTAGATATGTAAAACTAAAATAAATAATAATAATAATAATAATAATAATAATAATAATAATAATAATAATAATAATAATAATAATAATAATAATAATAATAATAGTTTATTTCCAACACCAATACAACTTTGTACAACTAAATAATGTATAAGCCCAATACAGAGAGTGTGTTGGAAAACACATAATATAATAATCTCGTTTCCACATCAATAAATAAATAAATAAACTATGAAACAAGTTTGAGGAAATCAATTAACTATATAGGAGAGAGATTTCCGAACTAGTTTACACAAGAAATTGCAATTCATATAAATTAAACGAATGGGTATTAAAGTGTATGAGCTTACGTACTAAAACGAAGTAGGTGCTCTAACGTAACTGAAATAAATTAATTTAACAACCCTTGTGAATTGTGAAAATAGGTTAAAGGTAATAGGACAATAACACGAAACATTACAAGCACCTATTTGAAAATAAATAAAAGTTTAAGCCGTGATATATTCCGTAAAATTTGCTGTAGTTGTGCAGCTGCAATAGGTACTTATCTTAATGCTGCAACACCGATATGGAACGATATGATTTATTGAATGGGAATAAAACGCAGTCGCCATTACCAATAAATTGCGGACTATAAAATAATGTACAAAGAAAAATTATATTTCTTAACGGATAGCACAATCATTCATACCAGCCTACGTTCTATTTCCACCAATAACCAACTTCGGCAAAAACAACTCGTATTTGCAGATTTGTAGAAGGCTATTTGCACTTAATTAACGGAACTGTACGTATAACCAAAACTCCCACATACTAGGAGGGACTAACGAAAATCGCAGTACGTAATGCCGCGGATTACGACTGATTTAAATGTATGTATGAGTGGCTGGTAAGCATTAGCACGTTATGTGCCTCTGGTACACCTACATGAATCCAAAGGTGTACTTAGGACTGTCAGGCGGAGAGATATTTATAAATGACGCGTATATGTAATATGACAGTAGTAGTAGTCCATTTATTGAATTTGTCCCAGAGATGGCGCACGAAGGTCGATCTTTTTTATGGCAACTGTCAAAATTTCGGACGTGTACTGTCAAACTGTCAATAGTTGTTTAAGAGTGGTTTAAGAGTCTGTTTTGTGTAGCAAGTCAGGTTTTACAAAAATTGATAAAATCGAGTTTCGTCCCCTGATAAAACATTCTTGATGGTTGGGACAACGGTCACGGATATTCGAAATATTTTGCTAAGAATTCATTGCGAAGTCTTAACATTTCAAGAATGCAGCGCTATATAAACTAGGAACGTGTACTTATTGTGAAAACGTGTGAGGACGTTTCGCAATTTACGTGATCGTTTTGATATTCATAATCACCCAAGTAAGACCGCGATTACAAAATTAATTGAAAAATTTGAACGCACTGTTTCTGTGGCAAAACACCTCGCAGCGGTCGTTCGGCTAAAAATATAGCCGCAGTGGAAGAGTGTGTGGCCAATTAGACTTTTCCAGAAGTACTGTGCAGCCCTTTTTGATCAAGGATTCGCACTTACACGCATACAAGATAGAATTGACGCAGATAATGAAACCAGCCGACTATAAACAGCGCCATGAGTTTTGCAATTGGATGTTAGCGATGCCATAGGATAATCTCGATTTTGCGACACAAAACATCTTCAGTGACAAAGCGAATTTTTAACTTAATGGTTATGTTGCACTACAAAATTGCAGAATTTGGGGCACTGAGAATCCTCGTGTGATTGACGAACAACTTATGCACCCACCAAGAGTCACTGTTTGGTGCGGAGTTTGGGCTGGCGATCGTTATAGTGACATAATAGCCAATTTTTTGTTGGCTAAACCAAAAAACTGAGTTATTGCGCACAAGCTTTCCAGGCCGTGTAATTTCTTGTCGTGGCGATCAAAATTGGCCACCAAGATCGTGAGGTATCACACCAATGAACTTTTTTTGTTTGGGGGTTTTTGAAAGGAAAGGTTTCTAACAATTCTTAAACACTTCAACAGCCGAAAGACGCCATTGAAATGCAATTGCTGAGGTGGTGCCGCAATTGTGTACAGGAGTCATACAAAATTTCGTCAACAGAATGGACATATGTCAATGTAGTCGCCTAGTGTGTTCCACTTGTTGTGCCCATTTTTGTACTTTATCATGAATTAAAAGCATTGACAATTTTCAACGATCTAATGTGTTGAATAGCACTTCAAAAACAAGCCTCCTGTTGAGACACCGTCTATAAAATAAGTTTATTAATAATAATAACAATAATAATAATAATATATTTGCCCAACAGATTGCTCCAAACTAAGGACAAAATATACAAATAATCACTAAAGCCAATTATCTTAATTTTTTGTAGTAGTAAATTGTGTTCAATTCTATCGAAAGCTTATAAAGTGCTATGAAAATTTATTGGTCAAATACATGTTGTATAATTATAATACGTTATTATATATGTACATATACATAGGTATGTAAGTCTTTTTATTTAAAGATCTGGACACTCGCCCGTCTTCAAAATACGCCAACCTAAAACAAACACAAATACTTATTTAAATCAGAATATATTGACATAATTGAAACTTACCTCGAGTTGGGTTATTACAATTATGGGCTTCGTATTGGCACATACTGCCGAATGTTGTTGTCCTACCGGTAGCATCCTGACCGCAAACGGGGCTATAGATCAGTGTACATATTTTCGGGCATTCAGCTGCTACATTTACATTTACGCTTGTAAAGGCTGTAGAAAAATTATTGTATATACATACATACATATGTGTAGTGTCAGATTCAATGAAATATTTGACTTACTCACCAAGAATGGCGACAACTAGGAAGATTACAAAACTTTTCATCATGTACTGGAAGGTATATCTGTTAATTGAATCGATCTGTTCTGAAACTGGTGATATTTTTTGAAAAAGTCAAAAGTAGGCAATAATCTAATCGCGAAAATTATCAGTTAGATATCACGTAAGTGGAATTATTACGTGTATTCACTGTATTCGCTGACAAATTGGAAAACAACTGATTAGTATTAAGACATATACACGGAAGATAGATATTAAATTAATCGTACTTAGTATTTTGCCATTGTTGCTAAACAAAACCATATTAAAACTATACTCAGTGACATTAGAAGTGTTACACCTAGAAGGAATCAATTGTTTAACTTGATGTTTTGGCAGTTTGATAGTTTTACATCAGAAATGAAACGATAACATCTGCAAAAAAAAATTATTAACATGTAATACGAGAAAAATAATAACGTGTTTGGTAGAGTACACTCCTGTACACGTCTAGGGATCGACAAAATGAGATTGTCGGTATTTATTTGTGACACCTCGTTCCAAGCAACTAGAACTTCGTTGATTAACTGCGCCAAAGTTTGTGGAGGATGGTGTAAAGTGGACAATCTGCTCCCCAAGATATTCCACACATGCTCGATGCGGTTTAAATCCGAGGAACGGGATGACCACTGCAAAACATTAACGCCTGCTTCTTGGAGAAAGTCCTGTTCGGCGAGTAATATAGGGACATGCATTGTCTTGCTGAAAAAGGACGTGTGGATGGCCATCTAGATAAGGTAGTAAAGTGGTTTGTAGGACATAACAAACATAACGCCCAGTTGTCATACTGCCTCCAATAAACAGAAGGGGTGATCGGCGACCATAAGCAATAGCCCCCCAAACCATTACTCCAATAGCTCTGTGTACATGTCTCTCAACAGAAAACCCATTATCGCATCGTCGTACCCTTCGACGTCCATCGTGCATACCTAGACAGAATCGCGATTCGTAGTTGAAGACGACATGCTGTCATTCTGCTTCCTAATGCTGCCGTTCTCTGTACCAGTTCAAGCGTTGACGACAGTGGTCCGCAGTCCACTAGCTCGAATGCGGTGATATAGTGTACGCATAGTAACAGGTCTACCTTCTTCGCCAAACCATTGGTCAGCGATTTGACGCATTGTAGCAAAATATTCTCGTAGAGCTGGTTGTCTGAAATACCTATCTTCATTCTCTGTGGTACGCCTCGGTTCACCAGTTGGTCTTCTTCGTGCTCCTCTCTCTTCTTCTGTCAACACACGACACACATGAATTATCGTCATTGCAGTACCATTAACACGACTGCCAATTTTGCGATAGGACAAACCAACATCTCAATAGTTTAAGTATCAACGATAAAAAGTTGATGCCAAAAAATCAAGTTGACGAAATTACTCCTTCTGGGTGTAACACTCCTAATGTCACTGAGTATATTTCTAGGTGTTGCAATTTGTTCAGAACTTTCCTCCAATACACGCTTCCTATATTTAGAACACTTACAGCAAAGTTACATGCAACATCATACAAAACTGTAATATATAAAGTTATAGCACCAATTATAACTTCTAATAATGTAATAAACATGAGCGATATAATACTGAAATGACAGCTACGAAAGTTCTCGCAACAAACCGCTTGTCCGTGGCATGTAAGTACAACCTAACAAGTAGACGTTTCTGATCTCAACGAGACAACGAGATTATCTAAGAAAATTTGTAGTCGCTTACGCAATATCATAACTCGAAGATAAGAGAGTATTAGTAATTTTACCGCTAGAGTCCAACTGATTAGGTTAAAACCGCCACCGCTACCACCACCGATCTGATGACTTTAAAACAATCTCGGAGAATTACCATCATGTTTCGTGAAATTCTGTGATAGCCTTATAGTTTGCGAATTTCTAGTTTAACTTATAATTAGATGTTGGATATACTAAATCGATATAGCTAATACCTTGGTTGTGAGATGAATTAAAACTGATTGTTTGCAAAGTTTTTATAATGTATAATTTTTCTGTTGTGAGTGCTACTATAGTGGCATACAGTGGGAACACCATGGTTGTCCGATATGGATATCGATAGGTCTCAACTAGGTTATAAAATGACCTTCCTTGGTCCTACTTTCTGAGAAAATCAAAATTATTTTAGGCGATCTCTTTATACCGTACAACCAAGCGTTCATAGCGCTGTGGACTGGTTACACGCCTGCCATCTCGGTGGCTGGCGTTCGATCACTACCGGTAGATTTTATTATGCACAATATTAACAATTATATTTCATGCTAACTCAGGTCCCTCTACAACATAGTTGAGACCCATCAAAACCTCTATCGGACAACCCCAGTGTTCCCCCTTGCTAGATTTATTGTGAAGTCACAGTCAGGTTTTTAAGATCTAGACTTAGATAACAATAAGTTTTTTTTAGATATGTACTTTCAAGCTTATTTAATTCAGTCGCACATTGTCTGTAGAATATTTAAGGCACATTTTTTAAATTTCTTTTCAGATAAAAATTTGTGGGGAACATATTTTCGGATGACTGTGTTAAAAAAAATATTTTAGTTAGACTTGTTCTGTAACATTTTTAAGTTACATTTTTTAAAGATTTTTTGCGCCCAAGAAATTTGGAGTCATACTTTTATGTAGTTCTCTCACATTTGTTCTGTAGAATAATTAAAGCACATTTTTTGAGATTTTTTCAGATAAAATTTTTACGTTACAATTCTCTAGATACCACATTTATTTCGTTCACTCTTGTCCTGCAGAACTTTTATATCTCTTTTATTAGGAATATCTTTTTTGTGTGATTTTTGTGCAGCATACCGTTTGTCGTATTTTTTGAGACGGGTTTCTTTAGATTGAGGGTAAGGATAGGTACACTTTGTCATGATTTGAGTTACATCATTTTTCAATTACATTTCTTCTCTCTTTTTAATTTCGTTTCCTATAAAGCATTGTGCATTTAAATTTTTGAGGTACATTTTTTAAACTTACACTTTTCGATAATTTTTTAAGTCACACTTTTAGAGTAATATTTTTTAGAATTAATTTTGCTGCTTTACATCACTGTACCACTTCTGGCTCAACCACTCGACGTGAACATTCTGTATATAGGGTATCTTTGAAATAAAAATAAAAAAAATATGAAAAATGAGAAGATACAATTATGTAGAATATAAATCCAAAAAATTGTAGTTTAATTACGACGCGAATGCAAAATTAAAACCCCCCATTATAAATCGTAATGTGTGTCGCCTATGAATGCACAAATACCAATATCGAACTAACGCAAGCCATCGCAAAAACAGCTGTCGATGTAATAAAAACTACGAGATAACGGTGGTGTCAGTTTTTTTAAATAATAGGATGCTATTCAGCAGCATGGCATTCAAGGCTATGACCTTGAATGCTAAGAGTTCAATAACATGAATATAATTACGTTTAAATATGTTATCGGAGACTAATTGATAAAGGAATTTTTATTTCAAATGGATCCACGGCCATTTTCAGTCGATTCTTACACCTCTCGTGTATTTACAGCTTATAGCTGGATTTCTGTCAACAAGGTTCATCACGCAAATTCCTATAGGGCCTTTCACGTCCACGATCTTCTTAAGATGGCAACAATTTGCCGGTTTCCCGTAATCTAAACACGACATCCGTTATGCAATTGTGGAATGGGTCTCAACGATTTGGAAAACGCTGACTACACGTCAGACAGGTTAGACGAACATTTCCACCTGTTTCACCAAAAATGAAAATCATATCGTACAGTTCAGTTGTGTGAGTCATATTCCAAATATCCACATACAACATCCGAAACAGACTAAATCTGATAGTGGGTTGCATGCTATAGTATATACAGTGGTGCAGTGGTATCTGTCATTTTTTTGCTGGTGTCTGGGAGAGAATTTGCGCAAAATATTTTGGTTTTAAGTTTAGTAAAATAATATGTTTCCGTTTTTCATATTTTTTTAATTTTATTTCAAAGACATGCTGTATACAACCGGCCGTATACGACCACCCGATGACTCATTACTGTTCAGCGCATACGCTGTATAATTTACATGCTAGAAGTATGTCTCCTTTCCGCAAGATAGATGCACCCTCGAAGAAACTAAGAAACTAGCAGAAACTAAAGTCACTAGATATGTATATAAAGTACCGCAATAGGTAAGGAACCTGTGTTAGAGAGAGAAGTACATTTTGGACCCAAAATGGAGGTTATATTTACCTCGTATTGACAGCCTCTTAACACACATAACCTTAATTTTGAGTGTTTCTTTTCACTGACTTCTTTCTTTCAGTCTGTGCTTTGTTAGTGGTGATTTAATTAAGTGAGTTTTATTTTATTAGTTGCCATTTGCAACAAAATGCCTGCATATTGTTTATCTCAGTGTACAAACAGGTCAGAAAAAGGCTTTAAAATGTACACGTATACCAGGTAGCAGTGTAATTTGAGATGAAGATCATCTGCTGCAGTATTGTGATTCTACTCTGATATTCAAAGTAAAAAAAAATATTTCACTTGTGAATTATGATACTGTTTTATATCCACAGCAGAAGATAAATATCAAGACATAAATAAAATGGCAAAACTGTGTGAATGTAAAAGTGATTCCAATTTATGTTGTGTTTATGTGTCCAACTGTTTGACTATCTCCACAAGTGTGGAATGAAATACCGTGCGAATGAAAAATTGATATTAACTAATAATAGTGTCAGTTCGAAAACATTTCAAGATAACTACAAGATTTGCCCCGTATTCCAAAATGTCATAATATTCTCGACAAATTTTAAGTTTTTTTTATTAAAAACAAGAATATTATTTTCCTTAAAACAAAGGAATTTACTACTGACAAAAAATGACTTCTATTGACAATAGAAGCAAAGAAACTATCATTCTAATATGTTTAAATTTTTATGAGAGACTTTATAAATGTAATACAATATACTTTTGTAATTTTGATTGTAAGATTGAGTAAATTCATCCTTTCTCTTATTACTTTTGTATGTGTATAATCACTTATATGTACATATTAAGATAAATAGAAATTATTGTTACGAATGTCCGCCAATATGTACATATATTATAATATCCAATAAATTCTTTATAAAACTTGCATGCATTTTATTCATATCTAAATAGGCCTAACGTAACTTCACACTTTCCGGGCAAAGAGACTGGATACAGTTTTATCTATTTCAATATCACCAAATGAACTGTCTTCGTTAACTCCGAAAGTGTAGCACTCAACTACACGGACTGCATCGAAATACGAAAAATACATTCAAATTCACCGGGCTCGTTTGGACCCAAAATGGCGGTATATTGCGGTACTTTATATATCTAGTGACTTCAGCAGAAACTAAAGCAGAAACAGCTTACCGTCTGTAGTATTCTTCGATGTAACGATCATACAAATAACTACAATAAAATACAAGTGATTTGTTTCATTTACTGACGATCTAGGATCTCTATGATGAGTTGAATTTCAAAAACAATACCAAATGAAAAGAAAAACCCTAAAAATTTATAGTAATTTTCACGTACTTTGACAGATTTGCCGAAGATTGTCGACGCACAATTGAAGTTGATAGAGTACAACATATACGACTCTATTCCAGTCGATTCTACAGAATAGAATTCTATTTTAAATGGTTCCACCACTGGTCTTCAGAACAGTCTTACCTGATAACTGTTTTATATAGTAGTAAAATTTGACACTTTCCTCAATCTAAAGTGGTAATAGTGACTATTTTTTCAAAATATCTAGATTTTCTACAGATATTAATTTAACTTAGCAGGGTAGGTAGTAACAGTAATTGCACTTTTATTTTTGATAGTTTAATGTATCTACGTCACAAGTAGTGACAGCAGTAATATAGGATATGTTATCGCATTACGATTAGGTAGAAGTGATACGTAATCAATCAATTTAAGTATACACAATCGCATGCAACTCATTTTAAAATACTTTACAAATGCACTATTATATCTAATCAACAATGGGCAAGCAAAATGATGTTTGTGTCATATAAACAATGTAATAGACAATATTAATTTAACATTTTTTAGTCAACTTTTTCAATATTCAATAAAACTATCCCTTCAGGAGTCAGCAAAGGAGACTTACTAGAAAGTTTCATCTCATGATTTTTACCATACAAAGTGTACTTATAATCCTTCAGCATTATAGCCATACCAACTTTAGCTTGAATTACACCGAATCGCATACCGACACAAAATCTGGGTCCTTCTCCAAAAGGCATGTAACCGCAAGGATGGATCATCCTCTTGTTTTCGGGTAAAAATCGATCTGGATCAAATTTTTCAGGATTTGGAAAATATTCTGGATCGTGATGTATACCTTGCAAGGATATCAAAACTTTCGTGCCTGTTTTTAAGATGACATCACTGTTTGGAACTTTATAATCTTTAGTGGCGATTCTCTCCAGCGTTGCTAGAATCGGATATTTCCTTAAAGTCTCTGGAAATATTAGAATTTATTTTTTTCTGGGAGGAATTAAATTTCAACATACCGTCAAAAACTTGAGTCATATATGTCATCTCCATTATCCCATCGTACGTGATTTTTCCGTCATATTTAGCGACAACTCTCCGAATTTCTTCCCGAACTTTATCTTGAACATCCTGGTGTTCGGCCATTTCGTAAAAGGAGAACATCATCATCGATGCTGACGTTTCAAATCCTGCTAGGAAGAACGCAAAAGCATGTGCGGCGATTTCATTAAAAGTGAAACCATTTCCATTAGATAATTTTCCATCCTTAATACTCAACAATAATTCGACCAAATCGTTACGTTTAATATCGTAATTAGCTTCTCTGTAGTCCACTACATTTCTAATCACACTTCTATAAAACTTTGTGGCGTATTCGGGGAAGACAATTAGACCAAGCTTTTTAGATAAAGATGGAAAGGTAAGGGTGAAGAGTACACGCGCAACACCGCTGATACTACCATTAAGGAACTTTCTAGTTTGCGTCCTAAAATCATTATCGGAATCTCTGAAGCAGTTACAATTTAAGCCAAACGAACAGGATCCAGTAGAGTTCGTAGTAAAACGTGCTGAAATTTCTTTGATGTCCACAGCTTGTTTAAGTTTACACAATTTTTCGAGTTCGTCCTCTAAATCTTTTCCGCAATCCATCATTAATTGAAACATATTCTTCATTTTCCCAGACGAAAAAGTCGGGCTTAATCTAGTGCGCCAGAATCTCCAATTATCTCCTTCGATATTGAATAAATGCGCGCTTAGCGGATCAGTTTCTTCATTGTAATATACTCCTCTATCGACGAAGTAGTGGAAATCTTTAATTAGGATGTGTTTTAGGATATCTAAATCTACCGGTACAAATGCTGGTCTTAACCACGTGAAAGCTCCTCCAAATTTGAGCCCTTTCGCTTTGAAGTTTTCGTAGATTTTGGCCACGGTTAAGTGGAATCCTGCTTTTGTAGCCCATAGCGGTTCTATATTTCCGAATGGGAAGGATGGTTTCTGATACGGGACATTTCTACGTCCCCAATAATTGTATACTGATTTGATGTATAGGTATAAGCACAGAGTTATGGTGGCTAATAGGATAAATATATCTTGTGATCTGAATTCCATTTCCTGTACAAATATTAGAAGAAAAAGCGAATATTATAACTAAATTAACTCACTAACTTACCAAAACATCTGTAGTTCGTAATAAGCTGTACTCAGTTTTCGAATACCAACTGGACCATTTTATGTATGATGAGGGATTATCACTGACGACGTGGAAAGAGTTTATTCACAGACAACGGTTTAATTACAGATAATTGCAGTCTTTTTTTGTAGGAAAGTTAACAAATACATGTTTGGGTCACTGAAACAAAATTCAACACTCCATATACCTACTCCATGTAAAAAAAAATATACATATTCGCTTGTTCCCGTTTTAGATATAATATCCACAACAGCAATTAGCGTTACTGTTATTGCTAGATCCGATTACACGCATGAAATGAAGAATACAGCATTCTAATATGGATTATCTTATTATTGTTTTGTATATAGCACTAACTACTTATGTTGTTTTCAGTATACAAGACGCCTGTCCAACCAATTAGCATTTTATTTTTATATTATGTAATCCTTTTAAACTGTTATAGCGTTTTCCTTTCGGCAATTTAGTGCACACTAAAAATGCAATGGGTCACTGCTGACTGCTCCTATCGGCCAAGCACTAGCTCCGTGCGAGAATTGTACGTTTTCCATTGGGAAAATAGTGCAGTTTTACGTAGGAGTGACGATGCGTCTACGTTACTATATTTAACCTTGAATGCAAAAACTGGACCTCTCGAAATTTACGGGTCCACTGCTAGTGCAACGGGAAGTTCTTACATGTAATTTATTTTATAAGTTAAAAGGTCATAAAAATACATATATCAAAAAAAAATGTAATCTTGAAGTCAATACAAATTGATTTTATTTGAAAAAGTTCAATTAATAATATTTTTGAAATTTCCAAGATGTAATTGTAACAGAGAAACATAATCAGAAAATCCAAGGCAGTTTCAACAAAGCAGATGACATAAATACTGTAGAAGGTAAATGAAAAAAAACTAGAAAAGTCTATAGAGGCAGCAACTGAAAGACAAGTACCAAAACAAAAGAGCAAAAAAGAAAAAAGAATCGCTAGATGAAGAGTGTAAAATGGAAGTAGAATAACGGAAAAGGTTCCAAACAAGACTTTTGGAATTGCATAATGAAATGGATAAAATAAAATTTCAAGAACAAAGAAAAAAAGTGAAAAGATTATGTAGGAATCGTAGGAGAGAAGTTGAGGAAGCTAAAAGGAAAGGAAAAGAAATTTCCATAAGAATGCCAAAGAAATTCGGAAAGGCCAGAAGCGAAGAGCAGTTCACTACAAAAATAAAGAAGGAAATGAAAAGGTAGCTGATAAGTGAAGAGAATACTTTGAGCAGTTGCTGAACGAATCCGCACCTGAAACTGAAAACAACTCTTAGGTACTCACGATCAGTTAAAACAAACCAGCAGAACGAAGAGGAGGGGCCGACAAGAGAAGCCCTTGTGAAAATGGAATAACAGCAGAAAATATGGCGGAATGTTGCTAAAATAATAAAACATATCTGCACCCAAGACGTAATGCCAGAGCTTGGAATAAGGCTTTGATATTATCTATATACAAGCTGTCCCGTATCGTTATCAAATTTTAGGATGTAAAGTAGATTTCATTACAAGTAAGAAAAGCGCAAAACTTGTATATCGATTATTATTTGTTTCAATGTTACAAACCTATGAATGTGATTGTCAGATCATCAATAAAAAATGTAATCTTGAAGTCAATACAAATTGATTTTATTTGAAAAGGTTCAATTAATAATATTTTTGAAATTTCCACCTCCTTGTTGAATGCAGGCTTGTGCTCGTAACCCAACAGAAGAAGTACTTATCCGAATTCCATGCTTGTTTTGTCGGATTTGCTCGGCAGCCAGATGAATACGTTCCAACAACTCTTCTCTTGTCTTTGAAACTTGTGTGTAGACTAATTTTTTCATGTACCCCCAAGTGGATTAAGATCGGGTGATCTGGGTGGCGATGTAACAAGACCACCTCGGCCAACCCGTCTTGGATAATTGACATTAACCCAATCCCGGACAGCAATTGCAAAATGTGGTGGTGCCCAATCCATGTGAAACCACATGTCTCGTCGAACATTCAGTGGGAAATCCTCTAAAAGACCTGGCCGTTGGTCAATAAGAAATTGAACGTAATTCTCTAACCTCCCAGGAAGAAAAACAGGATCAATCAAAAAGTCATCGACTAGGGCCGCCCAAACATTAATAGAAAATTCATGTTGATATTTAGAAGCGCGTGCCTATAGCTTTGGGATTTTCTGATGACCACCTGTGCAGGTTTCTCAGATTTGTAACACCACTTCTCGTAAACGTAGATTCATCTGTCCAGAGGACTGTTCTACAGAAATTAAAATGAAGCCGTGATTATCGTAATATCCATGTAGAATAAACTAGACGAGCATAGTGGTCTGTCTCAAGCAAACTGTGTTCCCTGCGATAGTAATAAGGATATAAGCCCTCACGTCTTAAAATTGGCCAAACTATCATTTGTGGCACTCCTAGTTGTCTAGCGATTCAACATACACTGAGAGTTGGATCCTTATAATAATAGCTGTTGCTTCTTCCTCTAAATTTGCTGGCAAATTTACACCTCAGCTGTTGTATGAACTACATCATGTAACCCTACGACGTTCACTGTCATCTGGACATCTGTTCATTGTTTGATATTCATGGTTTAGCACTAACGAAACAAGTAAAAACCTATAAAACCCCATGAATCAATTTCCAGTACTCTTTTTTGTAGATCTCCAAGAAATTATTGTATGCACTACGACACGTCTTTGAGATTATTTTACGTTAAAATTTTATTTTGCGACGTTATTTATCACAAGCCTGTTATTGAATCGTATAACTTAGTTAAAAAAATAGTTTGTATTGACTTTAGGATTACTATTTTTTTCATGATCTGACATCATATTCATAGGTCTGTAACTCTGAAGCAAATAAAAATGGATATACAAGTTTTGCGTTTTTCTGACTTAAAATAAAGTCTATTTTACACTCCTAAAATTTGAACATAACAGAGATAAACAAATTAATACTAGACTCTAGTTCGAGTGAAGATAAACAAATAATAGAATTATTAAATTCTTCTTCATCAACTTCAGATGATGAGCTAAATTATGAAAATCAGAAAAGCCAAAAATAGAGGCGTATGTAGAGGATGTTGTACATAATTTTACAGAAGAAGAGGTTCTTAAAGCTGGAGATTTATGTGTTATATAGCTAAATACTGAGCAATCGTGGTTATACCAACATAACATTCATTTGAAATTTTGAACATAACGCGGATTTTATAGAACACGGAACGAGTGCAGAATCAATAATGACGCTAAGTGCTAAGTGCAAAACTAGTTCTCCTAAAGGAAAACGCTATTAGTGTCTGCGTCAATACAAACAAAGGGGAAGTGGTATCAAGTTACCTTCGACCGTTGGTCAAACCAATCACAGCAATAAATAGTAAGCTTGGGATACACCAGAAATGGAAATAAAGATAGAAGATGTAAAACCAAGGCTCTCAGTCCACTAAATTCGTGGTAGTACCCACCTATGTCTGTAAAAATCCTGAACCTTAATATCATTTTTTAATGTCATTGAAAAACCATGAAAAAAACGGGTTTATTGGGAGACATCTTTGGTACTGTATCACTGTACAATTAGCAGCCAAAATATCCTCATACAAATCGTGAAAATTTGCTTTCCCAAGATTGTACCGTATACTAGGAGTGTTAGGTTACGTTCACAGAGGAGCGTCAAAGCGTGAGACTATCTACGAGACTAGCGTAGCGACAAAAACAATAACCCTGAATCAGAGGGTACTGTTCATAGTCCTTGAGTCGAGTCGAGGTGCAAAGCAAGTGGAATTGTTGTTTTTGCCGCTTTCCACCTCCCTAGTCCCTCGCTTCGTCGCTGCACTATGAACATAACCTTAGGAAGGAAGCCAATCGAACATTCAAACGTTTTAAATTCTATAGTAATACATACAGACGGATGGTAGGGATTCTCCGGCACCAATGGGCGACTATCCCACGTAACATCAACAGTACAAGAAAAATTCGACAAAACCCGATCCAAGAGTCGGTTGTCATTGTTCAAAATCTGGTCGAATCGTGTCAAATTGAGAGAGTTACAAAATCGGACAAACACCGGAGTTCAGCTGCAGGACCCTGTATGATAATAAGTACAAAGAAAAGGAGATTAAACAGGGACACTTCACCCTAGTACTGCCCGTCGCAGGGACTTGATTAAAAGATAAACAAAGGGTAACAGGCCAATGGTAAGGAGCAATGGCGAAAACGCAACAAGAAATCGAAGGCAGTGACTATATGAGCGAACCCTATACACAACAGAGCCCAATAAAAACGACTAGGATAATAAAAAAGTAGAGTACAAGAAAGACATGCAACATAATGATAGCAAAACTTACTTGTAAATTACGTCCGACTGATCCAATTAAACTCAAAAACAACTTCACCACAATGAACTGATTCAACAAGTAACCGTAATTAATACTATTCGAAAAACTATTAAATAAAGAGATAATCTGACACACTTAACACTGCATCATATGAACTCAATTGACTTCAGATACACTGTCTGCCTCGGACATTTTCGACTTGCACAAAGAACGTGTTTTTTTTTTCTAAATTCAATCAGGACATAAGTGATACTTCTTTATCCAATTTGTTATATGCTTGTTTTGGTTCTCCTTGGTTTATTTCAACATATAATTACTTTTATTATCATTTACCTGTAATCCTCTCTTCCTAGCTGCTATTACTAGTCGTTTGGTTGCTTTTCTAAGATCCTCTTTCCTTCTAGTCACCAATACTACATCATCTGCGTAAGCTAAACAGTGTTGGATTTTTGTAAATATTGATCCCTTTGTATTGATTTGGCTGTCACGTACGATGTCTTCCAAAACTACAATGAAATAATAGAGGTGACAAAGGGTCCCCTTTGCTTAGTCCGGTCTTTACTTCAAATTCAGTAGATCTGGTTCCATTTATTTTGACTGCACACGTTTGTAACGTCATGTTCGTTAATCTTATTAGTTTCCTTGGAATTTGTAGCCTTTTCAAAGCATTACCTACTGCCTTCCTGCTCACGGAGTCGTATCCCTTTTTAAAATCCACAAACAACATGTGTACGGGTATTTCATGTTTATAGCATGATATTAAGATTTATTTTAATATAAAAATTTGATATGTTCCTTTGCAGAATCCTGCTTGGTAGTCCAACAAAGCAATCCATCTATGATTGGCACAGACGGTTTTATCGCTCTTCTTATATAAGGCGTCCCGTATCGTTACGTTCAAATTTTAGGAGTGTAAAGTAGACTTTATTTTAAGTCAGAAAAACGCAAAACTTGTATATCCAATTTTTTTGCTTCAGAGTTACAGACCTATGATTGCCAGATCATGAAAAAAATAGTAATCCTAAAGTCAATATAAACTACTTTTCTTTAAAATAAGTTATACGATTCACTCAACGTTTGAATGTTCGATTGGCTTCCTTCCTAAGGTTATGTTCATAGTGCAGCGACGAAGCGAGGGACTAGGGAGGTGGAAAGTGGCGAAAACAACAATTGCACTTGCTTCGCACCTCGACTCGACTCAAGGACTATGAACAGTACCCTCTGATTCAGGGTTATTGTTTTTGTCGCTACGCTAGTCTCGTAGATAGTCTCACGCTTTGACGCTCCTCTGTGAACGTAACCTAACACTGCTAGTATACGGTACAATCTTGGGAAAGCAAATTTTCACGAGTTGTATGAGGATATTTTGGCTGCTAATTGTACAGTGATACAGTACCAAAGATGTCTCCCAATAAACCCGTTTTCTTCATGGTTTTTCAATGACATTAAAAAATGATATTAAGGTTCAGGATTTTTACAGACATAGGTGGGTACTACCACGAATTTAGTGGACTGAGAGCCTTGGTTTTACATCTTCTATCTTTATTTCCATTTCTGGTGTAACCCAAGCTTACTATTTATTGCTGTGATTGGTTTAACCAACGGTCGAAGGTAACTCGATCTTGATACCACTTCCCCTTCGTTTGTATTGACACAGACACTAATAGCGTTTTCCTTTGGGAGAACTAGTTTTGCACTTAGCACTTAGCGTCATTATTGATTCTGCACTCGTTCCGTGTTCCATAAAATCCGCGTTATGTTCAAAATTTCAAATGAATGTTATGTTGGTATAACCACGATTGCTCAGTATTTAGCTATATAACACATAAATCTCCAGCTTTAAGAACCTCTTCTTCTGTAAAATTATGTACAACATCCTCTACATACGCCTCTATTTTTGGCTTTTTCTGATTTTCATAATTTAGCTCATCATCTGAAGTTGATGAAGAAGAATTTAATAATTCTATTATTTGTTTATCTTCACTCGAACTAGAGTCTAGTATTAATTTGTTTATCTCCGTTATGTTCAAATTTTAGGAGTGTAAAGTAGACTTTATTTTAAGTCAGAAAAACGCAAAACTTGTATATCCATTTTTATTTGCTTCAGAGTTACAGACCTATGAATATGATGTCAGATCATGAAAAAAATAGTAATCCTAAAGTCAATACAAACTATTTTTTTAAGTAAGTTATACGATTCAATAACAGGCTTGTGATAAATAACGTCGCAAAATAAAATTTTAACGTAAAATAATCAAAGACGTGTCGTAGTGCATACAGTAATTTCTTGGAGATCTGCAAAAAAGAGTACTGGAAATCAATTCATGGGGTTTTATAGGTTTTTACTTATTTCGTTAGTGCTAAACCATGAATATCATACAATGAACAGATGTCCAGATGACAGTGAACGTCATAGGATTACATGACGTAGTTCATACAAGAGCTGAGGTGTAAATTTGCCAGCAAATTTAGAGGAAGAAGCAATAGCTATTATTATAAGGATCCAACTCTCAGTGTACGTTGAATCGCTAGACAACTAGGAGTACCATGAATGACAGTTTGGCCAATTTTAAGACGTGAGGGCTTATATCCATATTACTATCGCAGGGGACACGGTTTGCTTGAGGCAGACCAATATGTTCGTCTACATAGTTTACTCTACATGCATATTACGATAATCACGGCTTCATTTTAATTTCTGTAGAACAGTCCTCTGGACAGATGAATCTACGTTCACGAGAAGTGGTGTTACAAATCTCAGAAACCTGCACAGGTGGTCATCAGAAAATGCCAAAGCTATACGCCCTTCTAAATTTCAACATGAATTTTCTATTAATGTTTGGGCGGTCCTTGTCGATGATTTTTTGACTGGTCCTGTTTTTCTTCCTGGAAGGTTAGAGAATTACGTTCAATTTCTTATTGACCAAAGGCCAGGTCTTTTAGAAAATGTGCTACTGAATGTTAGACGAGACATGTGGTTTCACATGGATTGGGCACCATCATATTTTAGAATTGGTGTCCGAGATTGGGTTAATGTCACTTATCTAAGATGGATTGGCCGAGGTGGTTTTGCCACCCAGATCACCCGATCTTAATCCCCTTGACTTTTATTTATGAGGGTACATGAAAAAATTAGGCTACGCGTCAGTTTCAAACACAAGAGAAGAGTGCCGAGCAAATCCGACAAAATAAGCATGGAATTCGGATAAGTACTTCTTCTGTTGGGTTACGAGCACAAGCCTGCATTCAAAAGGAGGTGGACATTTCAAAAATATTATTAATTGAACTTTTTCAAATAAAATCAGTTTGTATTGACTTCAGGATAACATTTTTTTTTTCATGATCTGACAATCACATTCATAGGTTTGTAACATTGAAACAACTAATAATCGATATACAAGTTTTGCGCTTTTCTTACTTGTAATGAAATCTACTTTACATCCTAAAATTTGATAACGATACGGGACACTTGTATATATATATATATTTTTCTTTTAGCAACATTCCGCCATATTTTATGTTTTCTGCTGTTATTCCATTTTCACAAGGGCTTCTCTTGTCGGCCCCTCCTCTTCGTTCTGCTGGTTTGTTTTAACTGATTGTGAGTACCTAAGAGTTGTTTTCAGTTTCAGGTGCGGATTCGTTCAGCAACTGCTCAAAGTATTCTCTTCACATATCAGCTACCTTTCCATGTCCTTCTTTATTTTTGTAGTGAGCTGCTCTTCGCTTCTGGCCTTTCCGAATTTCTTTGGCATTCTTGTGGAAATTGCTTACTCCTTTTCTTCTAGCTTCCTCAGCTTCTCTCCTACGCTGCCTACATAATCTTTTCACTTTTTTTCTTTGTTCTTGAAATTTTATTTTATCCATTTCATTATGCGACTCCAAAAGTCTTGTTCGGAACCTTTTCCGTTATTCTACTTCCATTTTACACTCTTCATCTAGCCATTCTTTTTTCTTTTTTGCTCTTTTGTTTTGTTACTTGTCTTTCAGTTGCTGCCTCTATAGACTTTTCTAGTTTTTTCCATTTACCTTCTACATGTCATCTGCTTTGTTGAAACTATCTTGGATTTTCTGACTATATTTCTCTGCTACAATTCTTTTTTATTTTCTTGTGTTCTTTATTAACTGCATACACCTTTCTTGTACTAGTACGTGATCGATTTGATTGGTTTCTTTGCGTGTTGGAATCGTCCGTGTGCCCTTATGTATATATTTCTTTCCTAGGAAAATGGGTGCCCATGATTTTCATTCACATTTCTATTGCAAAGTTTATCAGGCTCAGACCATTGTCATTAGTATATTGATGTTTACTCTCTGATCTTCCTACCCCCCGGTAGATATTTTTTCTACCTATTTTAGCATTTGCGTCACCTATTACAAGATTTATGACCTGCTTGGGCTACATTTTGGGATGTAGATGTCTAAAATACCATAAAATTAAAATAAACGTGTATTCCGACTAGATGCGAAGCTATCGCTGTGAGCACATGCTAGCAATTCATAGCTCATTTGAGGAGGGCCAATATATCACTAGGCTGCGGTGCAACTAGCCCTCACACATAGAGAATTAGCTTCAAAATTAAAATAAATCTAGTAAATGAAATAGATTTTTTAATTGCTGAATCTGATTCGTTGTTAATTGCGTCTACCAGCAAAAATAATCTGTTTTGGAAAATATTTTAAATACACCTTTCTTTAATCATGCTGATTGTGTGTTGGTAATTCTGGAGGAATAAACTTAACCAAACTATCGTTTAAAATAATTTAATTTTTAAAAAACAGAGAGTAACAAGTGGTGAGTTACTAATGGATACTTATATTAAACAACTGCTCTAATATAGAGATAAATAATCTGTGAAATAAAAAGAAATAACCTATACTTCATACAACACAACTTTCTATTAATACTAGACATCATCACAATTACAAATTAGTCAACTTTTTCAATATGCAACAAGACGTCCCCTTTAGGAGCCAGCAACGGAGCTTTACTAGAAAGCTCCATATCAGGATTATTCCGATTTAAAGTGTATTTATAATCCTTGAGCATTATAGCCATGCCAATTTTGGCTTGCATGATACCAAAACGTAAACCAATACAGATTCTGGGTCCTTCTCCGAAAGGCATGTAGGCGCAAGGGTGTAGCTTCTCCCTATTCTCAGGAGAAAACCGATCGGGATCAAATTTCTCTGGATTTGGAAAATATTCTGGATCGTGATGTATGCCTTGTAAGGATATCAAAACTTTCGTTCCTTTTTTAAGGGTGAGATCGCTATCTGGTACTTTATAATCTTTAGTTGCGATTCTTTCCAGCGTTGCTACAATCGGATATTTCCTTAAAGCCTCTGAAATAAGAAGAATAAAATGTTAGAATTAAATTTTTTGTAACGACTTAAGAGAAAACATACCATCGAAGACTTGACTCATATATGTCATCTCCATTATACCATCATACGTGATTTTTCCGTCATATTTAGCTACAACTCTTCGAATTTCTTCCCGCACTTTATCTTGAACCTCCTGGTCTTTCGCCATTTCGTAAAAGGCGAACGTCATCGTTGAGGATGAAGTTTCAAATCCTGCTAGGAAGAACACGAAGGCTTGGGCGGCGATTTCATCAAATGTAAAAGCATTGCCCTCGGACGAATCTCCGTTCTTAATATTCAATAACAATTGGACGAAATCATTTCGTTTCACGTTATTGGCTTCTCTATAATCGACTATATTTTTAACCACATCCTTATAAAATTTCGTCGTGTCTTCGGGAAAAACGATCACACCAAGTTTCTTGCATAAGGAGGGAAAGGTAAGAGTGACGAGATTGCGTGTAACTCTACCGATACCGCCTTTAAAGAATTCTCTTGTATGGTGTCTAAACTCGTTGTTGGGATTTTCGAAGCAGTTACATTCCAAGCCGAATGCACAAGATCCAATGACGTTAGTTGTGAAAAGAGCGCCTATCTCTTTAATATCAACAGGTTGCTTATTTTTACACAATTTCTGTACTTCGTCCTCTAAACCTTTTCCGCAATCCATCACCATTTGGAACATGTGCTTCATTTTTCCCGAAGTAAAAGTTGGACTTAATCTGGTACGTAAGGATCTCCATTTATCACCCTCAATACTGAATAAATGTGCACTTAATGGATCGGTTTCTTCGTTGTAATATACCCCTCTGTCGACGAAGTATTGGAAATCTTTAATCATGATGTGTTTTAGAATATCTAAATTTACTGGTACAAATGCTGGTCTTAATAAAGTGAAAGCTCCTCCAAATTTGTACCCTTTCGTTTTGAATTCTTTGTAGATGTTGGCTATAGTTTGATGAAATCCTAACTTTGTTGCCCAAATCGGTTCTACATTTCCGAATGGGAACCTTGGTTTCAGGTAAGGTACATTTCTGCGTCCCCAATAGTTGTAGATCCACTTGATGTAGAGGTATAGGCAGAGAGTTACGCTCCCCAACAGGATGACTAAATCTTGTGATCTAATTTCCATGATTCCCTATAAAAATGATTGGAATAATATTAATTTTATTGTGCTTGAGTATATTGTTAGGGTATTTATAATGCGCTGGTCCCAAAAAATAACCAAACCTGTTTAGCCCAACCCAACCCTAATCCTCACTACTTCTACTTCTAACATAGGACTTTGCCAGACGGACTTGTATGAACCACCCAGATGTTTTTGATTAGCTTTGTGGTGAATACACTTATACGAAATGTAGTAAATCTCACTTTATAAAAAGAACGTCCAGTTAGGAGACCAGAATAAATCTCGAGCACCAGATTTTGCATGCAAAACATTGCAACACTGGATGAACGGAAAGATGAACAGCTTAAAATTTGGAGTACCTATAGTATGGAGGAAGCCAAAACGTCAACATAGGATTGCTATCATTGTCTATGGAGCATCATGAAGATATTTTCTTCATTCTGAAGAAATACCTAGTACATGCTTCCAGAGGATGACTCAGATGCATCTTCTGGCGAGCCTCCAACGATTCAGTTAACAAGAGCTTACTGACGTTGTTAGAGATCTGAATCTTTCAAAGGAGTGGTCCGAATTGCTTGCTTCCAGATTAGATGATGGAACTGATCAGGTAGAAGTGTTGCATTTTATTGTACCAGAGAGAAAAGATCTGCCGCCGTATTGCTCTAAAGAAAACAACTTAGTGTTAAGCGTTAATGACATAAGAGGTCTCTTGAAGAAAGTAGGGTAAATTGAGTGCAGGCCAAGTGCATGTCGTCTTTTTATAGACGGTAATGGTAATAAGCATGATTCTATACCTAAGGAAACGGACTCTCACAACCGAAGACCGAGGGAAGAGCGGAAACGATATACCAACTGCGATGACCACAGAAGACGAGCCAAAAAACTGGTTACTCACTAGAGTTCAAAGATTACCTTTTGCTAGAAATCACCAACATTGATGATTGATTTTAGATTTTATTCACTAACGAAACAAAGATTAGCTTAAAAATTCCTGATGGACAGAAGTATGTTTGGTGAGAGATTTACAAGTTGCACCTTTTTTCCAAGTGCCCTGCTTGGAGGCGGCTTGATAATGTTTTGGGGAGGGGTCTGCCTCGACACTCACACATATCTAATTGGTCCTTATACATGTGCGGTCTATGAATGCAGAATATTATCTGAAAAATATTGCATTTCAACATTTTATTGATGAACTGGTGGATGCAGTACATAATTGAAGAATGGAAAAATATTCTCCAAAAATATCGTTTTCATATCTCACTCATTTCCAATAATAGAGGTGCTTATTGATTTAAAACAAGGTCACGCTTCGTTGATCTCCTCCGAAAATAATTGTATAAACCTAATTTGCAAGTTTTCGTTGTAAATAACGTTGATTTTATCTACCTAGATTTTAGCAATAATGCTAATTTTATCGGTTGACAATTTCAACGACTGAAACAATATTGTGACTAATAACCAGCGACTTCATTCAAATCAGAAACATCTGAAAGTCCTTGACTTAAACTTATTCGAATTGAAACATTCTATTCCTTTAAATATTGGTTACCAATATTTTAGGTAACAAAAATTGACAGGACTTAAATTATATTAAATAGAAAAAGGAAGCTTACCTTATAATAAAAATGAATCACTTTCCTAACTTTGAACTGTACACACTATAGTTAAATGAAGCAATAACAACAACTAACTTTTCGTGATTGATAATCTTGATAGGAATACCATCATTTTATATAGTTTTCTATTAATGATAATCATGATGATGTTTCTGATATGCAATATCTAAAAACGCACACGTTAAATTTATGCTAGTTGTGCTTATTTAACGTTTACATTATGTTTGCTAATTTCGTGAAGTACACACTCCAATCCAGTGATATTTCAATTGTAAAATGTGCAATATCTTTAAAATTGTTCGCTTTTAAAAATTATAAACATGGATAACAGCATAGATATAATTATATCGTTGAAATAATTATGTAGTAGTATATACAAGGTCAAGGTTAGTTTGGCATTATTAGTACTATATTATCTACATACAGTGCTATTATTTTACTGTGCAATATATCCCTATGTTGCATTTTAAAATAATCGAGTCAAAGAATTATACGATAGGCAACCCATTATACATACTACCCTAGCGTCAAGAATTTTTTTTTTAGTGTCAATTGGTGTCAATTGAAATACGTCAAATATCCTTTCGCGTTTCAAACTAGTTTGCAGTACTTTTTTAATACCCTTCTGTGTTGTGTAAGGGAAAAATGCAAATGTGTTTCAACTCTAAAAACAGACAAAGAGTAGGTCATTTATTGATACATAAGGAATTAAATAATAAATGTTGGTATTATAAGTATTTTTCAAAATGGCCGCCTTCTTGTTGTAAACAATAACCTAAACGATAATAAAAATTTCGTATAGAATTGGTTATTTTATTTGGTGATGCTCTGAGATTATTTTTCTGTTATTCTAGTTTTCAAATCCTGTTTGTTAATATTGGTATATGCGTATATACTTTTGATTTGAGGTAAGCCCAAATGAAAAAATCATCTGGGGCTAAATCTGGGGACCTTGCTGGCCATCCTATCGGCCCGTATCTTCCAATCCAGCGATCAGGAAAATTGACATTTAGGAAGTTCCTTACTTCAACTGTTGAATCTGGTGGAGCTCCGTCGTGTTGATACCAACAATTGTATTGTAACTTGCCGAATTTCAGGAAGTATTGAGTTTCGCAAAAGGTTCAAATAAGCATTAGAATTTAAAATACCATTTATAAAAAAGGGACCAATCAATGTATTATTTATTATGCCCAACCAGACATTAACCTTTTCATTATACATGTGTACAATTTTGTTTATGAAGGTTCCTGTGCGCCCAATATCTGTAAGGATAATTTACAACGACTTTGTAAAAACATAAAATCAGCCATCATACCTATAATTTTGTGAATTAACTTTAAAAGGTACCTTCATCGGTAAAACAAATTTTGTATAACAAATCTTCGTTTTAGTAACTCAAACATTTCTTCGCAAAAGTCAGTTGGAGAGATTTTGTCAATTTCAAATAGTTGTTGACGGTTTTGCAATTTGTAACACCGAAATTTTTCAATTTTAAGTATATTGTGCACACTAGAGGATGATATATTAAACTCTGACGCGATAAAATTTAACGATCTAAAAGGATTCTCTTCTACGAAAAACAAAATGTTTAATTTCATTTCTTCAGTTAACACTGTTTTGGTTCTATTCTTTTTTTTTGTGGTCAGCGACACATCCTTCTGTTTTAAATGTATTATACACTCTTAAAATTGTCGAACATGCAGGTATTAGTCTATGGAAAACTTCTACAGAAAATAAGTCGCTCACCATTTGTAGACTTGACTGATGGTTTTGATACCATAAGCACATGTGATTTTTTTCCTCCTTGGAATACATTTGTGAAAGTGTTGTAACTTAGATAATGGCACAATAGAAAAAATTATAATTATATTTGACGTATTTCAATTGACACTAAACAATAATTATTCTTGACACTAGGGTAGTATGTATAATGGGTTGCCTATCGTATAATGCTTTGACTTGATTATTTTAAAATGCAACATAGGGATATATTGCATATTAAATAATAGCACTGTATATTATCATATATGTAACTTAATACACACAATAATATAATCTAGTATCACAGCTTAATCAACTTTCTCAATATTTAATAACACTTTCCCGACAGGAGCTAGGAAAATAGCTTTACTATGAAGTTTCATATCAACATTACTCGGATGTAAAGTGTATTTGTAATCCTTCAGCATTATAGCCATACCAATTTTAGCCTGCATTATACCGAATCTCATCCCGATACATATCCTAGGTCCTTCCCCGAAAGGCATATACGCGCAAGCATGGCGCTTCTCCTTATTTTCCGGAGAGAAGCGCTCTGGATCGAACTTTTCCGGATCTGGATAATATTCGGGATCGTGATGAATGCCTTGCAGAGATATCATTACTTTAGTATCCTTCTTTAGGACGACATCTTCTCCGGGAAGTTTATAATCTTTTGTAGCCACTCGTTGCAGGGTTGCTACGATAGGATATTTTCGTAACGCCTCTGAAATAGAATAAAGGAGATGTATTAAAAAACATTTTATTTAAGAGATGTTACACCCACCATCAAAAACTTGACTCATATATGTCATTTCCATCATACCATCATACGTAATTTTTCCATCGTATTTGGCGACAACTCTTCGAATCTCTTCCCGAACCTTATCTTGAATGTCTTGGTTTTTAGCCATTTCATAGAAAGCAAACGTCATCGTCGAAGATGAAGTTTCAAACCCAGCTATGAAGAACACGAACGCCTGCGCGGCTATTTCGTTAAACGTAAACGAGCTTCCATCGTTAGTAGCTCCATTCTTAATATTCAATAACAATTGGACGAAATCGTTCCTTTTTACATCATGAGTTTCTCTATAATTGATTATATCTCTTATTACATTCATGAAGAATGTTGACACGTCCTTCGGTAACTGGACTACACCAAGTTTCCTGCATATCGAAGGAAAACTAAGAGTGAGTGTTATGCGCAGGAATCTCAGAACGCTAAATTCGAAGAATTTTTTCGAATAAATTCTAAATTCATTTTTGGGGTTTTCGAAGCAGTTGCATTCCATACCGAAAGCGCACGAGCCGATCACGTTCGTCGTGAATAGTGCAAAAATTTCTTTGATATCAATAGGTTCTCTATTCTTACTCGTCTTATCTATTTCATTCTCCAAACCTTGCCCGCAATCCACCACCATTTGAAACATGTATTTCATTTTGCCCGAAGTAAAAGTCGGACTTAATCTGGTACGTAACGATCTCCATTTATCACCTTCGATACTGAATAAGTGAGCGCTTAACGGATCGGATTTTTCGTTATGATACACTCCCCTATCTACGAAATATTGGAAATCTTTAATCATTATAAGTTTGACGACATCTAGATCGACCGGTACGAACACAGGCCTCAACGAAGTGAATATACCTCCGTATTTGTAACCTTTGGCTTTGAAATTGTTGTAGATGTCCGCTATCGTTTTGTGGAGCCCGATTTTGACAGCCCATGGAGCTTCTAAATTACCCAGAGGGAATGTCGGTTCTAGATAGGGAACTTTCTTTCTCTCCCAGTATTTGTACACCCATTTCGTGTAAACAAATAGGAAGATGAAGGAACTACCTAATAGAATAGCGACATCCTGGCAGGTGATTTCCATAACTCGCTGAAAATATAAAGCAGTATTATAGCAAAATTATATCAAATATAAATAAAAATTTTAAATAAGATTATATAACAAGCTAACTTTTCATAAAATCTCCGCTTACAAAATATGCAGGTTCACCACAACGTATAAACAATAATCAATGATTACATGGAAAATTATGTTTTAAAATCAAATATAGCCACAACGACTGACAGAGCAGTTATGACTGTTTGTACATACATGCATATATGTATACAAGTATATATTACAAGTATTTGTGTTCCTGTATGTAATTGTCATGATGATTTGAACTTTTAATGGCATTGGATAAGATATTAGCGAAGATAAATACGTATCAGAAGTCACAGCTTCTTATACATATGTATATCTGTATACAGATACGATATGCGTGTTCGGAAATTCATCTAATACATGCATACATCAATTACAATGGAATAGTTCTGCTTTATACTGGGTATTCAGTCGTAAATGGTCTGAAATCCAAACTTTTCTTGGAAAATGCTGGTGTTTAGTAATAATAAAATATAAAGCTGAAGCAGTCATATCGAACAATATTTTTATCCACTCTATCGAAGAAGCAGTTGCTAGATTAAATGAAAATGATATTCTACTGGAGATTGAAGAAGTATGGACTA
Source organism: Popillia japonica (assembly GCA_004785975.1). Taxonomy (NCBI): domain Eukaryota; kingdom Metazoa; phylum Arthropoda; class Insecta; order Coleoptera; family Scarabaeidae; genus Popillia; species Popillia japonica. The sequence continues at coordinate 5,786 of SMLS01066044.1, read as the reverse complement.
CAGCCACAAGAGACATGTATACCTACTCTTACAATTTTTAGAATTGGAGGAGTCTAAATATCAGTCCATCAGTATAAACTAGTTGAGACAAAGATATACAAGCCTAGCACTAGCAGCCAGAAATAATGCAGTTTGTTCTTTGTTCAGTATACCGAACTTTAGTTTAGGTCAAGTTTAGACAAATAACCATATTCAAACGTAAAAGATTTAAATAATTCACTAAAATTATTCACTTCGTACGTATAACTAAAGTTTGTTCGTAGATGTACAACTTCTTTTGCAAACGATTGAAGGAATACAAACAAACAGAAATTAATCAGAGGGTAACAAAATGTGTGGTTTTGACATCTTCTTTCCTAATTAATTTATAGATAATCGGAGGCTGGAAACTATTACACCTGTCTGCATCTTTTATGACGTCAATCTTTTTCTCATACCTAACATTGTTCAAGGAAAAGGTGAGCAACCTAAGAACCAAAAAAATTACACTTGCCATTCTGTGTGGGGCACAATGACGGGAATCTGAGGGAATGCAGGGAAGTGTGCTAGTTCCCTTCCTATACCGGTAGTTTTGAGTGAGAGAATATTTAAAGCGGCGAGGATGTAAAGGGAGCTACGTCCCCACCAATACACCGTTCATAGACTCATTCGCGTCCCCACTTCTTAGCGAATTTTCATACCCCTTACCTCTTTCCGGCTTTATTTATCATATTTCTCAAAAGGACCAGTATATGTAGGTACGTCAAATTCTAAGATTAGATTAGATTAGGGGTGGCCCTACAGGCCTCTTTCACCGCGACCTTCCCGGTCTATTGTGATCCCCAGTAAACCTAGAATGCGCCCTCTAACTTTGCCCTCTTAACGCCCTTGAGAGCGGCTCCTGTATGCAGCTCTGTGCTGTGGGATATTGTGTGCCCAAAATAAGAAACCTTGTCCTTGCCAGGCCTTCGCAGTGGCACAGTATATGGACCGGGGTTTCCTCCTCCTCCTTGCAGAATCTGCACATGGCATCTTCCGCTAAGCCTATGTTGTACATATGCCTATTTAGTCTACAGTGACCTGTGAACAGACCTACTAACATTTTGACAGGTTTCCTGTCTTTATCTAGTAGGTCTCTGGTGAATTCAGGCTTCTGTTCTTTTAGGAACTCCTTTGCCTGTTTTTGCCCAGGTGATTTTCGCCACCCCTGGACCTATTATGTATCCATACGTTGATGGATTTCCTGATTTGTGATTTGGTGGTGCCGAAAGATGGGCCAGGCCCGACGAATTGCCTCGACGAACCTTGTCTGACCAGGTCGTCTGCCGCCTCACTACCCTTCACACCCTCGTGGCTGGGAACCCAGGCCAAAATTAGTTTCCTTTGGGAACCCACCTCGTTTAGGGCATTAACGCAGTCCCAAACCACGTCAAATTCTAAACGAGTCTTATTTTTAATAACTAAAGTATCTAGGAATGGTAGATGATCGTTTTGCTCTTTTTCATATGTAAATTTTATGGTTTCAAACGAATTATTTAATCTCTTAAAAAAATCTTCAATATTACATTTCTTGGTGTCGAAAATTGCGAAAATGCCACCACATACCTTAGCCAAACCCTAATAAAATAATCGCTTGCCGATTCTAAATCCTTTTCAAAACGGCTCACGAAAAGGTTAGCTAAAAATGAGTGACAAGGAGTTACCCACTACTGTCCCTTCCAACTGTTAGTAAAAGCTACCGTTGAATTGAAAAATATTCTGCTTCATAAAGATGGATGCATTATTGGCTCAAATTGTTTTGAATCAATAAGTCCTTCGGGTATGTCAAGGTGTTTGGAATTGGTTAGTTAGGAAAAAAGGAACTAACATCAAATGAAATTAATATTTGATTAATAAATTCTAACGAAATTTTGACTGAAAAAGGAAGTTGCTGTACAGGCAAATTATTAAATTCACTCATCAACCATTTGGAAACCTTAGAAGTTTGTGAAGTTTAGATAAACAGTATAACTTCGGGATAACAGAGTTGGAAACATGTAGCTTACGTCGAATATCGGTAATAACAAGGTTGTTACATTCTTTAAACACATTGTTTACATCCCTAACAATTCTCGGTAAAGGATTTTTACTAATTGAATAATATGTAGATTATTAGAGTCTACATTTCTCCTGGAGGAATGTTTGTACTAGCAAATATACAAAATAGCTATTCTCGAAGCACTAACTTCCACTAATTTACCTTTAGTGGAAATATGTACGTATATACAGAGTCCCTGGATACTTCTCTTTCAAAATTGCGATATTAGGTCTACATAACAAACGAAACAGAATGAAACAAAAAAAGTAAAAGTTACCAGTAATTGTGGAAAAAATATATAGGAAATCGACAAATGTTTTTAGGCGGGTCTTTACAGATTAAAATCTCATCAGCAGTATGATAACCCTGAAAAATATCAATATATTGAGGCAAGTTATTGATTAATTTGGCGTTTTGCTGAGCTACTCATTAATCATTGATCAACTTAAAAACATTCAGAATTGCGTTGACAGTTGAGCCTTTATTAAGCAAAATTAAAGTTAATTGGTAGACAATGTAACAAAAAATTGTTGCATATTGTATATTGAACCCTAAATTTTACTATAACTATTTGGGTAGGTATGGTTGGTATTAATCATCTTATCTAGAAAATAGAGATCTTTCTTGTAGATAATGAGAAGCACTATTGCGATTCTAAGATGATAGCCAGAATGGTAAGACCAATTCAATTTATAATCATACCTCAAATTACATGCAAGAACACTGCAGATCAAATATTACTTTTGATAATGGCCACGTGGTAAATATGTACATATATAGAAAATATATATGTATTTTTATGACCTTTTAACTTATCTTATTATCCAGATAGTTTTTCCACTTTTAGGTCAATGATAACACGCAATTCTAACAAAAGTCAAATTTATTCCCAATTTCAATTTATTTATCATTGACCTAAAAGTGGAAAAACTATCTGGATAATAAGATAGAAAATATAGAAAAGTTTAGTTATTGCATGTCCGTCTACAAGTATTAATCGTAACAAAATGCTAGAGTTCGAAGACAAAGCAATGACGGTGACGGGTGTGTGTTGTGTGTGGACAGAAGAAGGTAGAGGAACACCAAGAAAACCAGTTGGTCATCCAAAGCGTACCACAGCGCGTCAAGATAGGCCGCATTGGAGTTTTTAGACTTTTTTTATACCGTCCACTAGTAGTGCTTTCTTTTACTGCAGACTACTGTCGTCAACGCTTGAACTTGTGCAGAAAACGGCAGCATTGGGAAGCAGAATGGCATAACGTCGTCTTGAGCGACGAATTGCAATTCTTTTCTAACTGCAATTCTAGCACAATGGCCGTAGAAGGGTACGACGCCTACGTGGAGGGCGACGCTATATATTGGTTTCGCTGTTGAGAGACATGTACACAGGACTGTTCGGGGGGCTATGGCTTATGGTGGCCGATCACCACTTCTGTTTATTGGAGTCAGTATGAGAGCTGGACGGTATGTTGATGATGTCATACAAACCACTTTACTACCTTATGTAGATAATACAGGTCCCATAAACTTTGGCGCAGTTGAACAACGAAGTTCAAGTTGCTTGGAGCAAGGTGCCACGAGCAGATATACTCAGGAGTGAACTTAATTATGGAGGTTGCATGGCGGCCAAGAGGAGTTATGGTACTCGTTATAAAATTCCGTAACAATTGTTAATTCATTTCTTGTAACCCAGTTATAAAATTCTTCAATTACAGCCTCGCCTTCTCGACTAGCTGTTGCATATTTTGCCTACAAATATGTATATACAAAAACAAATTGTTGATGAATCTCTATTCATGCGTTACTCCACGAATATCCGTAGAATATTTTTTTTGGAAATATGTTTGGAGAAAAAAGATTGACAGAGTAACGCTGCCTGAATCCACCTTGGAAATGAGATATAATATCAAATTTGATAAGAAAACTAAACATCCAATAAAAAAAATCTATAAATCAAAGCAGACGATGCATGATAATTAATTCGTCCTAATTAAAACAAAAACCAACTTCAACAACTTACGTTTATCGTTTTCTCAATAGCACAATTCCATTGTATTCCACTATAATGAATGTGATTAATATCTATAATATTTATAGTATTGAACGTCTTAATTAATTAGGATATCAACGAAAACATTGACTTGCTTTTTTTGCCACGATATCCTAATTAAGTAATCTATTAATAATTCTAATAATATGTACAGTCTGGTTCAAATTAAATCGGAACTGATGAGATTGAATGGACAACACGGCCACGACCACCAGCCATACAATCAAGATCCACAGTTCAGGGATATAGGAATTCTAGGAAATTCCTTCAGATTTGCTCTAAATCTAATAAGTCCATTAAGAAAACAGCAAAAATAATACTGATTTAAATTGAATATATATATATATTGAATAAACCTCTTTTGATGTGATTTATTTCAAAAAAAAAACACAAACATCATTCCACTCTTTCCATATGCAAAAGCACTTGCCCAACAGGTGCTAGCAGAGGTGATTTGCTAAAAAGCTTCATGTTACGACTCTCTGGGTGTAGCAAATATCTAAAATCCTTCAGCATTATAGCCATCCCAATTTTGGCTTGCATGACACCGAACCGCATACCGATACAGATCCTGGGTCCTTCTCCGAAAGGCATGTAAACACAAGAATGAATTTTATCCTTGTTCTCCGGTGAAAATCGGTCTGGATCAAATTTTTCTGGATTGGGAAAATATTCCGGATCATGTTGTAATCCTTGTAAAGATATGAGTACCTTAGTTCCCTTCTTTATAACCAAATCCTCATCTGGTAGCTTGTAATCCTTCGTAACGATTCGTTCTAACGTCGCTAGGATTGGATATTTTCTTAGAGCCTCTGAAATTAAATTTAATTAATTTTAGATCGATAAGAAAAGGGGTGGGTTACCATCGAAAACCTGACCCATATACGTCATCTCCATTATACCATTGTACGTTATTTTTCCGTCATACTTAGCGACAACCCTCCGAATTTCTTCACGAACTTTATCTTGAACGTCCTGGTGTTTGGCCATCTCATAAAAAGCAAATGTCATTGTTGAGGATGAAGTTTCAAATCCTGCTAGGAAGAAGACGAAAGCTTGTGCGGCGATTTCGTTGAAGGTGAAGGAATTCCCATCGGCACTAGGTCCGTTTTTGATGTTCAGCAATAATTGGACGAAATCGTTCCTTTTCACGTCATGGCTTTCTCTATAATCGATTATATTCTTTATTACGTCCATGTAGAATTTTGTCGTTTCTTTGGGGAAAAAAATCACACCTAGCTTCCTGCATATCGAAGGAAAGCCTAGGGTGACCGCAATGCGTAGCGCTCTAGCGATACTACCGTCAAAAAATTTTCTAGTGTGGACACGAAATTCGTTGTTTGGATTTTCGAAACAATTGCATTCTAAACCGAAAGCACAAGAACCGATCACGTTCGTCGTGAAAAGCGCGCCAATCTCTTTAATATCAATAGGTTTTTGCGTTCTCCAACGTTTATTGATTTCTTTCTCCAAACCGTGTCCGCAGTCCATCACCATTTGAAACATATATTTCATTTTTCCCGAGGTAAAAGTTGGACTTATTCTGGTACGTAACGACCTCCATTTATCACCTTCGATTCTGAATAAACTCGCGCTTAATGGATCCGTTTTCTCGTTGTAATAGATCCCTCTGTCGACGAAATATTGGAAATCTTTTATCATAATGTTTTTGATTAGGTT